>PVHY01010721.1:35437-50865 GCA_004024945.1 Uropsilus gracilis
CTCACACCCCACCACTCCTGCATCCCCAAACCCACCACTGCTGCATCTCCACCCCCACCATGCTGCGCCCCCACACCCACCCCACTGCACCCCCACCCCCACCACCACTGGGCGGCTCTTCTCTGCCGGTGCTGGTGTCAGAGGAGGAGCCCCGTTCTCTCCCTGAAAGAGGCCTTGGTTGCAGCCCTGTGCTGGCAATGGTGACTTTGCTGCCCATCATCGCTAAATGGGCAAAAGCGGTCTAAGGACCGGGTGCCGTGGTGCGGGGCTTTAATCCCAGCCTAGGACAGGAGGCTGAGACTGGGAAAAAGACCCGCCCGGGGTGACACAGCAAAACCTGGTCTCAGAAAATAGCCGGGCGTGGTGGCACGTGCCTGTCATCCCAGCTACCTGGGAGGTTGAGGTTAGGGATGGCTTGAGTCCGTGGTACCCCGGGCAATGAGAGCCTGCGGTTCCACGGGCAAAAATAGCGAGACCTGGTCTCAAAAAAAAAAAAATAAAAATAAAAAAATTAAAGTGGGCTAAGGGGCCTAGAAACTAACCTGGGTGCCACTCATGCCCCTTCCTGGTTCCCAGCCCCACCGACAGCCATCTCCTGGGCCGGGCCGAGGCGGTGTCGCCCAGAACCACGGCCCGTTTCCGGGTCCGCCAGCCTCTGGGTGTGGACAGCCCGGGCGACCCAGCCGCGGTGCAGCGGGAGGCCTGCTGGGTGCGGGTGGAGGAGCGGCTGGGCAAGGCCTGCTCCAGAGGTGCCGTGGACGCTGGGCACCACCCCAAGAACCATCAGGAGGCTGGGAGTTGACAGAGGGACGCAGCAGCGTGAAAGGCCTTCCCTCGTGGAAAACGACTGACCCTGGTCAAAAACGCGGGCTGCAACACTCAACAGGAGCCTCCTCCCAGCTCCCTCTCCCCAGACCTGGCGGCCACCTGCGGTCAGAGATAGGCCTTTGTCCAGGGCCTCCGTCCAAGGCAATGTCCATCTTTCTAGCAAACCACCAAGAACGGCCGAGGTGGCGGCTGCTTGGCTCTGTGACACGGACTCAAGGAAGCAGACGTGCGAGAGATGCAGACGTGGGGTCGTGGGGCCCTGGCCAGCCCCAGTGGTCCTGGGGGGCGGTGCGGAGGCTGTCCCTGCCTTCATGTCCCAGGCCGGGCAGATGTCTCACCGCACCCAAGGGTCGTGCAAGATATTAACTAAAAGCTCCGCTCAGCTCCCAGCCATGCTGAGCTCACCTGTGAGCTCACAGGAATCTCGAGAAGCAGAGACTGTCCGACTGAATGAAAAAGACAGGGTCCAGTTTTCCGCTGTCTGCGGTCGACACGCCTTAGATTCAAACCCACGGGGAGAAACCCAAGCGAATGGGGAAAAATGTTTGCCCTTCGTACAAGTGATAGGGGTCTGATAACAAAGATCCCCAAGGAACTCACACAACTTAACAAAAACAAAGCCCCCTCAAAATGGGGCGAAAAGCTAAAAAGACACTTCTCCAAAGAAGAAATACAAATGGCCAATAGGCCTATGCTCAACATCACTAATGCTCAACATCACTAATCATCAGGGAAATGCAAATCAAAACCACAATGAGATACCACCTCGCACCGCTAAGAATGGCCTATATATATAAACGGGCAACAACAAGTGCTGGCGGGGATGTGGATAAAAAAGGACACTTTACGCTGCTGGTGGGAATACAAACTGGTCCAGCCACTATGGAAAGCAGTGTGGAGGACCCTCAAACTAATGAACATGGAACTATCATATGATCCAGCAGTCATTCTTCTGGGAATCTACCCAAAGGAGACCTCAATACTTATACAAAGGGATACCGGTACTTGGATGTCTATAGCAGGACTGCTTATAATTGCAAGGACATGGAAACAACCCAAATGTCCCATAACAGATGAATGGATGAAAAAGACGTGGTCTATATAGACATTGGAGTACTACTCATCAATTAAAAATGACATATTTGATGAATTTGAGATAACATGAATAGACCTAGAAGAAATCATATTAGCAGAAACAAATCAGAAAGAAATAGACCAAAACCAAGGCCGGGTATGGTGGCGTGTGCCTGTAAACGGCAGCCTAGGAAGCTGCGGCTGGGACCAGGGATCGCGGTTCGAGTCCTGCCAGGGGCACGTAGCGAGACCTAGTTCTAAAAAAATATAGCTGGGTGTGGTGGTGCGCACCTGTAATCCCAGCTACCTGGGAAACTGAGGCTGGGGATCGCTTGAGTTCGTGGTACCCCGGGCAATGTGAGCCTGCAGTTCCATGGGCAAAAATAGAGAGACCTAGTCTAAAAAAAAAAAAAAGAAAGAAAGAAAGAAAGAAAAAGACCGAAACTGAATGGTTTCACTAATATATGGGATATAAGAAAAACAAACAAAAGGCCAGGAAGAAAAGTCAAAACAAGCTAACAAACAAAGTATACAACTGGAGGAGTGAGTGGGAGTGGTCAGGGAGGGGAGGTGGTAGGTGAACCTTGAGGCATACAAAGATGTGAAATATATATATATATATATATATATATATATATATATATATATATAATTTTAAAATAACAAAAAAGATGCCTGAGCTCAGAAGTTTAGGTGTTATTTCCTCTCTGAATGTTTGGTAGTTATTAAGTTCAGGTGTTATTTCCTCTCTGAATGTTTGGTAGTATTTGTGAAACTGTCTGGTCCTGGGCTCTTGTTTTTAGGGAGAGTTTTGATGACTTCTTGGATTTTGCTGCTTATGATTGGTCTGTTTAAGTCCCCTGTTTCCTCTTTGTTCAATTTTGGGTGTGGCTGCATATTTCTAAGAATCCGTCCAGCTCATCCAGGTTGTTGTATTTATTAGCATATAGATGCTCATACTATTACCCTTTGGATTTCTTCTGTGTCAGTTGTAATTTCTCCTCTTTCAGCTGTGATCCTATTTATTTGAGTGATCTCTCTTTTTTTCCCTTGTGAGCCTTGCTAGGGGTTTATCAATTTAATTTATTCTTTCAAAGAACCAGCTTTTGGTTTTGTTGATCTTCTGGATTTTTTTTCCAGTTTATTTCTTCTCTTATTTTTATTATTTCTTGTCTTATGCTGGATTTTGGGTATTTTGTTGTTGTTGTTGTTCCTTTTCTAGTTCCTTGAGTTAGGAAATAAGGTTATTTCTTGGTTTGTTTCTTGCTTTTTGATATGAGCCTGTATTGCTATGAACCTGCCTCTTAATACTGCTTTAGCTGAGTCCCATACATTTTGGAATGTTGTGTTGTCTTCGGCGTTTGTTTCGAAATAGGTTTTGATTTCTTCTTTAATTTCCTTGATTACCCAGTCATCATTTAGTAGCATGTTGTTCAGTCTCCATATATTGGACACTCTCCTTGCTTTCTTTCCATTGTTGATTTCTAGTTTGATGACTTTATGATCAAAGAAAAAAGTTGGTATTATTTTAATCTTTGTATATTTATTAAAGTTTGTCTTATGTCCTCAATCAAAAAAGACAAACATAAGTCATTTGCAGCAACATGGATAGAGCTAGAAAGAATCATATATCTGATATAATCCAGAAAAAAAAAGAGAAATACTGGATGATCTCATTAACATGAGGAGATAGGGAAAACAAACAAATGGACAAGAAAATTTAAAACTAACAGCAGAACTGAAGCATAGAACAGGAGAGGGGGAGGGGGTAAAATCGGGCACAAGAGATTAAGATGATGGTTCATGGGTAACAAGGTGGTGAGAGAACCTCAGAGTAGACAATGATATAAAAAACATATGTACATATATGTATATGTGCAAGCAATCTAAAAAAATAAAATTAATTTTTTTGAGACTAGGTCTTGCTATTTTTGCCTGTGAAACAGCAGTCTCACGTTGTCCAGGGGACCACAGACTCAATCAGTCCCCAGTCTCAGCTTCCCAGGTAGCTAGGATTACAGGCACGCGCCACCATGCCCAGCTATTTTTTTGGGACTAGGTATCGCTACATGCCCCTGGTGGAACTTGAACTGTGATCCCTGGCCCTGGCTGTGGCTTCCTAGGCTGCCGTTTATAGGCATGCGCCATCATGCCTGGCAAAATCAATTAAAAAAAAAAAAAGATGGCACGGAGAGGATGCACTTGAAGGGATACATAGGAGTGAGAAACCAAGAAAACAGAAGAGACCAGGTCAGTATATTAATATTGGAAAAAATAGACCTTTATGATAAAAACCAAACAGTGTTAGAGACAAAGTCGAGACATCTGATTATGATAAAAGGATCAATAAGTGAAGAAGACATGATTCTAAGCTTCTGCGGGACTCGTCACAGTTCCAAAATACATGAAACAAAAACTGACATAAATGCAAAGAGAAACAAATAATGTCACTCTCGTAGCAGAGGATTCCACTGGCCCCTTTCTGTAATCGATAGGACAGGTAGACAGAACATCATCAAGTAGATGGAATGTCTAGAAAGCCTTCTAGATATTCAAAACCACTATCGCTCGATGTGACATAACTCACTACTATAGTGCCTCTTAGTAGATTGTTATTTGACGTCATACTAGATATGCTCGAATCACAACAAGATGAAACTTCAAGATTACAGGGAGAAGTGAGGGAAATTCTGATTATTTGGAAGTGAAGAAAAAAACACCAAAATCTGCTGGTTGCAGCTGAGCAGTGCTTCAAAAAGAATCGATGATGTGATCACCTGTCAGAAGAAAGTGGGGTACCCTGGCAAGATGGCAGAAGAATGGAGGTGCTGGACCTCCCACAAATTTCCATCCAAATTGCACACAACTAAAAGCTATTATAGGGACAGAATGGCAGAGGGGGTAGAAAAGATGGCAATTTTGTTTGGAGCATGAATGGGGCAGTGCCACCCAGCAGAAGGAGGGGCTGCTGCTGTGCAGCCTCTATTGCTGTGACCGAAGGGCTCATGCCCACGGCAGGTACTCCGGCTCCTGGGCACCGCCCAGGGAAGAGGGCAGACACAGCTGGTGTGTGGGACTGTGTCTGCAGCCAGGGAACTGTGGAGCAGGGGTACAGCAGCACACTGGAGCCATGGGCTGGTACCTGCCAACAGAAGTACTGCACTGGGGAGAACACCCCCAGACCTGGAGTGCTCTGCGCCATTAAGTAGGTGCGCTCGAAGGCAGCGTCACGCTTGGTGACTGTGGCAGGGGTCTGAGTAAGGTGGTGCTATCTGCTAGAGGAACACGGACTTGAACAATGGGGCCCTGAACTGGTGGTGAAATAGGGGGGGCAAAATAAACAAAATGGGATGCTTACCCAAAGTTACAGAGGGGAGCAATGGCCCCCTTGAAGGCCAGCCACACACCAGGTGCTTCCCAGCCCACGCATGCAGTAGCAAGACCATGTAAACCTTAAGAGGGAGGCAGAAACAAATTTACTGAATAAAAGACAAATGAGACAAGAGTCACCGAGGGGGACAAGGGAACCCCTTTGCTGATCTTACCACACAGTCCAGTCTCTAGTCCCAAGTGCACATGGCTGCAGCAACCATGTGCGTCCACAAAATGGCAGCTGCCCCCACTTAATCCAGATAAAGGAGTTAAGATGGCGCTGCCACCCCTTCTTCAAAGACTCAGCTCCACTCACTGCAAGCCAGAAGGAGCCGAGATGGTGTTGTTGATCCTTCTCCGAAAGCAGGAGATTCAAATCCAACGAGGAAAACCAGGATGGCGTTGTCAGTTCTTCTCCAAAAGGCACAGCTCCAGCATTCCATCAGCTCCAGCTCCACAGTGGCCCGGCATCAGCAAGACTCACTTGATACAGCAACACAGCGAGCACTTCAGACGTCTCACGTTGAAAACGGCAACACAGCAAACTCTCCTCAGGTCTCCAGAAGACTTCCAAGCTTCACAGTTTCAAAATTAAACCAAGTTCTCAAGCACCACATTTCCAAGACAGCTCACACAGTGCACAAGTGTCTCCAACATGCTTCCCTGGGCTCCTCACCGGCCTGGCTGGGGATGGAGGTCCATAGCTTGGCTCCTTCCCTGCCCTGCTGCCCCTTATGGCAGCAGCAGCTCTGAGGCCTCCAGCCTCCCTGTTGCTCTTGTCTGCACCTTCCTTCTGGGTTCTCCTCTGTTCTCTTCTCTCCTCCCTTCTCTTTTGTTCTCTGCCCTTCTCTGTTCTGTTCTGTCTCTTTTTCCCTGTCTTTATCTCTGTCCTCTCCCTGATCCTTTAATCCTCTTTTCTCCCTAGAAGGCTTAACCTCCCTTCTCCAAGTCTCCACCCACCAATGCTAACAATAGCTATTTTAATACATCAACACCAGTACTGGGGGCCACAACCCCCTAACAGTGGGGGGCACGGCTTGGTTCTCCTGTGTCTTGACAGAAAAGCCACAGAAGAGGCCATTTGTGGCATAAACATCTGCTTTGCCCTGTTCTTAGGCCACAGTTGGATAACAGTTAGAGGGAATGTGCCATTACCCAGAGTTCAGAGTATCCGGGCCCTAGCAACAAAGAAAGGTTCTGGGTCAAAAGGCAATGGGAACAAAGTCCAGCTGTTGGCTTACCCCAAGCGTACCCCCAGTATCACTTTGCCAACTGAACAATAACTGAAAGGGTCAAGTTAGCATAGATTATTTAGGAGATTTCAGCTGAGGAGTTGGTCCAGAGGAGGGCTTCTGTGCTCAACTTCCAGAGATGCTTTTGGCATCAGTGGCTTCCTGGCACCTCACTCCAGGGCTCTGGCCTACTCTCCCCTGCTGGCACTCATGCCCTCGTCCTCTGAGGAAACATCAGTGTATGAAGAAATAGGCAGTCAGGGACCCCAGAAAAATGTGGCTCATCAGAATGAGTCTGAAAACAGACTATCCCATGGGTCATACCAAGTGTTGATCACACACGAACCTCAGCAGATCATCAAATGAAAAATGAACGGGCTGACTTAAGACAAAGAACATGGAAATGAAACAAAACATGGAAGGAAGATGTCAAAACAAAAAGATAAATTGAAAAAGAGAATGAAAACGTGGAAAAGAGCGTTTGTCTCAAACAATCACCTTGACCGTCAATGCCAGAATTCACAAGCCAAAAGGTATCTCAAAGACAGAGACTATCCTGCTTTTTTCTTTTTTAACAATAAAACTATCACACCAGGAAAGGCAAACACAAACCTAAAAGCTAAGCTACAATCCCACATGTAAATAGGTATCCAAAAAAAGGGGGGGGGAAGGGAAGAAGTTATAGTTATATCAGATAAAACAGATTTCCAATTTCAAAAGGTAATAAGCGGTAGAGATGGACATTCTATTATGGTTAAGGACCTAATACAACAAGAAACACTCATGAATATATATGCAGGGATAGACGGAGCACCAGGATACATAAGACAATTACTCCAAGAGCTACACAGAGATCATGGCAGCAGCACCACAATACTAGGGGTTGTCATACTCAATTATCAGTGAAGATCAATAACAGAATTAATAAGCAAGCGGTGGCCTTAAATGAGGAGCCATCCGACTAGATTTAGCAGATATTACAGAAACTCCCTCAAAAGCAATTGCACAAGCATTTTTTTTTCAAGTGCACATGAAATGTTTCCACGAATAAACCATCTGTGGGACATAAGTCAGTTGTCAGTGAAACTACCAATATAGAACATTGTGCCATCAGCGAGAAATCAGCTGGGAAAATGAGGAAAAACTATGAATATATGAAGACTAACTGCTACGCTGCTTAATAACTATGGGGAAAAAAGGAAATTACAATGAGAGCAACAATAGATACCTTCAGATGGAGGAAGATGCGCTTACAAGGGACCGGCGTCTATAAGGTACAACAGAAGTGGTCTTAAGAATACACTTTATTTTAATCCCAACCTAGGAAGTGAGGCTGAGACTAGGAATGGCTTGAGTCCACGGGTTCGAGACCCACCCAAGGCAACATAGTGAGACCTAGTCTCAAAAAAATAGCTGGGCGTGGTGGTATGTGCCTGTAATCCCAGTCACCTGGGAGGTTGAGGCTGGGGATCACCCAGGTCTGCAGGATCCCAAATCCTACCCAGGATCTGGACTACTCAGTTCTGATACCAGTTCGAGACTACCCTGGGCAACATAGCGAGACCTAGTCTCAAAAAAACAAACAAAAAAAAAAAAAAAAAAAAAAAAAAAAAAAAAAAAAAAAAAAAAAAAAAAAAAAAAAAAAAAAGAAAAGAAAAAAGAATACATTTAGTATATGAGGGATGTAGGGAAAACAAGCAAACACATGAACAAGAAAAATTTAAAACTAACTGCTGGCACAACTGAAGTACAGAACAAGGTGGGGGAGATAATTGAGGGAAGAATGAGCACAAGAGATCAAGATGCTGGTTCATGGATGATATGGTGGTAGAACCTTGGGATAGACAATGATGTAAAAAAATATATAAACAAAAAATTAATAAAGGGGGACAGTTTTTTAAGATACAGAAGAAAAGCAAAAAAAGAAAAATAAAAGTTACAGGTGGGGAAAAAAGAATACACTTTATTTTATTTTATTCTTTAGAGACTAAGTCTTGCAATGTTGTCCAGGGTAGTCCTGATCCTGCAGACTCAAGTGATTCCCAGCCTCAGCCTCCCAGATAGCTGGGATTACAGGCACCCGCCACCACACCTGGCTGCTTTCTTGAGACCAGGTCTTGCTATGTTGTCTGGGGTAGTCTCGAACCCGTGAACTCAAGTGATCCCAGGTCTCTTTGCCTCCCAACGCATGGATTACAGGCACGCGCCACCATGTCTGGCCTAGATCAAAGAAATTTCTAAAGCTGTCTGCTTACCCTAGGCTTTTGTCTGGTAACTTTTTTATTTAGTTTTCAATTTCCATGTTGCGTTAAGTTTGTTCTACTCTTCTGTTTCTTCCTTGTTTAGTTGGCAAAATAACACTGATCTAGAAACTTGTCCATTTCTTCAAAGTTATCGAATTTACTGCTGCATGGTTTTTCATAGCAATGTCTTTGACCCTTTGGCTTTCTGTGCTTTCTTTGTTAGTCTAGCTAGTGGTTTGTCTCTGTTGTTTCTAGTCTCTAAATATCAACTCTTATTTTCATTGATTTTGGTATAGTCTTTTTAATCTCAATTTCATTTATCTCTATTCTTATTTTGACTATTTCCTTAATGCTACTAATCCTGGGTCTTTGTTCCTAATTTTTTTCAGGTTGCTTTAGGTATAGTATTTATTTATTTATAGTATTTATTTATACATCTTTCCTGCTTCTTGATGTGAGCCACATTCTTTTATTTTTTTTAATTATTCAAGACAATTTGGTAAGAAATAGAAGACAGAAATGAAGTACACAATCAAACAAGACTGAAAGCATTTTCCCCACAATCCAACAGCAGCTCAGAACAGTTTACTGACTGACACAAGGATCGGGTCAGCTTCCAGCAATTCCTGTCTTGGCTGTAAGTCCACCAGCCCAAGCTTTCTCCTGAGACAAATCAGGGGACCTTTCCCGAATCCCCCCAAATCTACCTAAACACCTTTTGATAGGCAGGTTCTGCTCTAGCTGGTGCCAAAGACTGTCATCGGAGCTTTCAGGGGAGCACAGCTTGACCCTAATATTAGTGATGTCTGTGGGCCTAGAAGACTTTTTCTGTACCTGTCTATTGATCTAAAGTGTATTCTAGCTGGGCATGGTGGCGCACATCTGTAATCCCTGCACTGGGAGTCAAAGAGGCCAGGGATTGCTTGAACTCACATGTTCGAGACTACCCCGGGCAACATAGCGAGACCTAGTCTCAGAAGAAAAAAAAAAAGAAATTTATTTTATCCAAACTTTTATCCTCTTCTAAGAGGAAATAATGCACGTCTTGCTCAAATGTTTTAAAAACACAAGCAAGCCAGGCACAGTAGCACGTGCCTGTAAGTGACAGCTTATGGAGTCATGGCTGGAACTGGGGATCACGGTTTGAGTCCCGCCCGGGGCAACATACACAGGCAAAAATAGGGAGACCTAGTCTCAAACAAACAAATAAATAAATACACAAGCAAATAAATAAATACACAATTCCTAATATATTTTCCAGTGCCACCATTACACCAGTAAAGAATCACATGACAGTACTCAAAACTAAAATCATAGATCAAAATAATATCATTGATGAACACTGATGCAAAAATCCTCAACAAAATGTTAGTAACTGAATCCAGCAACTTATAACGAGAATTGCACTTCTTGATCAAGTGGGATTTATCCCAGGGCTGCAAGGGTGGTTTAATATATGTACATCAATCAATGGAACACATCATTTCAACAAAAGTAAAGGTAAAAATAAAATATCAATAGATGCAGAGAAAACACTTGATAAAAACTCGAAATAAGATATGAATATACATTAATAAAGTAAAGGCTTCATAGTTCACTCCTCACCAGGATTAAAAAAAAAAAACAACTAATCAGTTGCAGGCACAGAAGAGGTGTGGGGAATGAATAAGGCCCTGGACACACATCTTCTGGGCAGAACCCAAAAAGGGCATCAGAGAACCATTGGACACTGAACGTCACACCCATTATAGAGCAGACTCAGCACAGAATTAGACCTACAACATCAATGGAAGCTGGAAGCCAAAATCCCAGCTCAGATACACCATCAGTGAAAGCAATGTGACCTCTCCACCATCTTCTCCATAGGGCGTGGAAGATCACAAAATGTGGCAGCAGCTCCACAACAGAGCTGCAAACCAGAGAACCAGTTGAGCTGGACCAACCATCTGCTGAAGCCTGTTCCCATGGAGGAACTTCTCTATGGTCAACGGGTGTGAGCCAGGTTCCCTAAGTCAGAGACCGGAACCTCAAGTGATGAAGCAGCAAAATGCATCTCAACACAAAGGAAGAGACAGCCAGCCAGGAGGAGCAGGCATTAATAGACAGCAACTGAGCTTGGACGGACTGCCTGATGTGAAGACAAGACTGGAAATCTAAGCAGCATGGTCAACTATGTCCCAGGAACACCGATCCTCACCCAGGAAAAGGACATAGATCTGGAAAAAGAAGAGACTAAAGGACTAAACATGGACCAATAGATAGCAACAATAGAGTTGGGGTGATCAGAGAGGGTGGTTGGGGGGGACCCTCCCAAAGGATCAACAACCATGCAAAGATGAACAATGTATGAAACCTAAAAAATAAAAAATTAATAATAAAAATGTCAAATGCCAACTGGGTGTAGTGGCGTGCACCTGTAGTCCAAGCGCTGGGAGGCAAGAGGCCTGGGATGGCTTGAGTTCATGGGTTCGAGACAACCCCGACCAACACAGAAAGACCTGGTGCTCAGAAAAGCAGCCGGGCATGTGGCATTCACCTGTAATCCCAGCTACCTGGGAGGCTGAGGTTGGAGATCACTTGAGTCTGTGAGATTGGGACTACCCCAGGCAACATAGCGAGACCTAGTCTCAAAAAAAAAAAAAAAAAGTCAAATGCAAAAAGAATTAAATAAAAAGAACAAAAATCAGGCCCTACATTACAAACCAGGACCCCACATAACGCCTGGCAGTGAAACACTGAACTCGAACCCTGCCCACATGCCCGGTTCAGTCATGCTGCCCGTCTGAGACCCTGGCTGCCCAGCCTTCCATGCTCCTTTTGGGGTTCCGGGAGCGCAAGGTAGGGGGGCCCCGCCGTATGCCAGGGCGGTGGGGAGTGGCTGGGGGCGCTCTGGAGCCATGGAGCCACCGTACCATGAGGTGGCCAGGGAAGGCCAGGGTAACCCCACCCACATGCCCGGTTCAGCCACGCTGCTGGGCCCTGACATCAACCCTCACCTCCCCCAGCCCCTCTGCCCCGCCAGATACTCAGGCTGGTGGGGGGGGGGTGACAGAGGGTAATGGGTGGTAGGGGTCATTCCCTCTGGTCTCCAAATCCAGTCAACCCTCACCAGAAGTAACTAAATCAACGACTCAACGGCAGCCGCACACGAATACAGAGGTGAAAGACAAGTCTTCCAGAACAACGAGCACGTCAGATCCATGGGACATGGGATGGTAAGACTGATGATGGAGACAAACTACCTCAGAAATACAACCAATGAGATCTACAACGATGGGAATGAAAGTTCCTGTTCAGAGATGCCTTCAGCATGATCAAAGGACCCTCCCACTTTAGGGGGTGAGGAAAGCAGAGACAGGCAGTGGCCCCACGACGAGCCAGACCAACCATCTGCCAGGGCCTATCTCGACCAAAAAAGCAGGTGCACAAACTTTGGCTGGAAGAAACGCTCCCAATGCCAGCACAAGAACTACAAAACAAAGAAGGAGCAAAAGATGACAGGAGGTGGGCCGGAGCAGCCGGCCAGAAAGAAGAGGAGGCACTGAAAGAACACAATCGTGTGTGAGCTGGTGGCCAGAAGCAAAAAGACACTTGGAAAACTAAGCATAGGCCACTGTGTCCCAGGAAACTACCTCCACACCAGGCAAAAGGACATTGCTGCAGGAAAGAAGAGGAAGAACACAAGGGACTAAAAATTAAACAGTAAAAGGCAGTGAAAGAAGAGATGGAGAGACCAGGGGGGTAGGATGGGGGCAGAGGGAGGAACACTCAAAAAGCAAATGTAAACAAAACTTACTCAGTAAAAATGTGTTTTATTTAATTAAAACAAAAAAACTTTTTCTATCTCTTTAAAGAATGTTGTTGGAATTTTTACAGGGATCGCATTGAATCTGTAGATTGCTTTGGGAAGGATGATCATTTTGATGATGTTCATTCTTCCAATCCATGAGCAGGGGATGTCTTTCCATTTCCTTATGTCTTCCTCTATCTCTTTTAGCATGTTTTAAAGTTTTCTTTGTATAGTTCTTTCATGTGTTTTGTTAGGTTTATTCCCAGGTATTTAATTGTTTTGGGTGCGATGGTGAATGGGATGACTTTTTAAATTTCTTCTTCTTCTTGGCCTTTTGTGTATAGAAAGGCTACTGACTTCTGTGTGTTGATTTTGTGACTGGCTACCTTACTGAACTGTTTTATCATTTCAAGAAGTTTTTCTGTAGATTTTTTGGGGTTCTCTACATAAAGAATCATATCATCTGCATATAATGATAGCTTCAGTTCCTCTTTTCCTATTTGTATCCCTTTTATGTCTTTCTCTTGCCTTATTGCCCTGGCTAGAATTTCCAGTACAATATTAAAATGTAGTGGAGAGAGTAGACATCCTTGCCTGGTTCCAGACCTTAATTGGAATGGTTTTAGTTTTTCCCCATCTAAGATGATGTTTGCTGTAGGTTTGTCATAGATGGCTTTTATTATGTTGAGGTATGTTCCTTTGATCCCCAATTTTTCAAGGGTTTTAATCATAAATGGGTGCTGAATTTTGCTGAATGCTTTCTCTGCACCAATTGATATGATCATGTGGTTTTTGTTTTTTTCTTGTTGATGTGGTGGATTATGTTAATTGTTTTCCGGATGTTGAACCATCCTTGTGCCCCTGGGATAAATCCTACTTGGTCATGGTGAATAAGGCTTTTTAAGCATCGTTGGATTCTATTTGCTAGGATTTTGTTTAAAATTTTTGCATCCGTGTTCATTAGGGAAATTGGTCTATACTTTTCTTTCTTGGTGCTGTCCTTATTTGGTTTTAGTATGAGTTAATCTTTGCTTCATAGAATGTGTTTGGGAGCTTTCCTTCTTTCTCAATTTTTTGGAAGAGTTTTAGTAGAGTAAGATGGGACTACATTAAACTAAAAAGCTTTTGTACAGCAAAAGAGACAACAGAAAAAACTAAAAGAAGCCCATCAGAATGGGAAAAATTTTTTGCCCTCCACAAGAGTGATAAGGGTTTAATAATGAAGATCCACAAGGAACTTACACAATTAAACAAAAACAAAACAAGAAACCCAATCAAAAAATGGGAAGAACTAAAAAGACACTATTCCAAAGAGGAAATACAAATGGCCAACAGGCACATGAAAAATTGTTCAATGTCACTAGAAATCAGGGAAATGCAAATCAAAACCACAATGAGATACCACCTTACACCAGTGAGAATGGCCCACATCAAAAAAAAACAGGCAACAACAAGTGCTGGTGTGGATGTGGAGAGAAAGGAACGCTCTTACACTGCTGGTGGGAATGTAAACTGGTCCAGCCACTATGGAAAGCAGTGTGGAGGACCCTCAAACTAATGAAAATGGAACTACCCTTTGACCCAGCAATCACTCTTCTGGGGATCTACCCAAAGGAGACCTCAGTATGGGTACAAAGGGATACCTGCTCCCACATGTTTATTGCAGCAATATTTATAATTGCAAGGACAACATAGAAACAACCCAAATGACCCAAAACCGATGAATGGATGAAAAAGATGTGGTATAGATACACAATGGAATATTACTCATCAATTAAAAATGACAAATTGGATGAATTTATGATAACATGGACACATCTAGAAGAAATCATATTAGCAGAAACAAGTCAAAAAGATAAAGACAGACACCAAATGGTTTCACATTATATGGGACTTGAGAAAGATAACAAAAAGCTATGAAGAAAAGTCAAAAACAAAATAAACAAACAAAAAGCTAACAACCAAATTGAAGTACACAACTCCAGGTGGGGTGGGATGGGACAGAGGGGGAATGATCAGGGATGGTGGGGGGGTGAATCCCGGGAATTACAAAGATGTGAAATTTATATTTAAATAAATTATTTGATGTTTAAAAAAAAGAAATAAAGATCCAAAAGATCAATGAAAAAAAAATAAAACAAAAAGAAACACTGAACTCTTTCACCTTTCACTTTCTTGTGACAACATGGTTAGAACTGAACAGGATGATGCTAGGTAAATGAAGTCAGAAGGAGAAAGACAAATACTGCATGATTTCACTCACATGTGGACCTTAGAGAAACAAGCCAAAGGAGCTGATGAAACGATACCAGAACAAACCTGTACAACATGACTGCAGACTTGAGGCTACTGGCAGGGGGAAGAGGGGGGGTCTAAGAGGCAGGAGGTTCAGTTGTCTATGGTGAAGGGCTCTGGAGACCTTGCTGGTATGTGTGGGGTGGTGACACACATCTGAGGAGTGTGAACCTGTTCTCCTAAATCTGTTCCCTTAAATCAGTGTTGTAAACCAATTTTGTCTCAAACAGGAAAGAAAAGGTGATGCTGAACTGAGAATGAGCCTCTCAAGTGTGAGAAAAGCTAGAAGACTTTGTAAAGAACATCTCCTCTATATAAATAGACTGATCACAGTACTAATTTAAAACAATCTATCTTTTATTTTATTTTATTTTATTTTTAATATTTTATTTTTATTTTTTTTACTTTGTTATACATATTTTTTTAAATTAATTAATTTATTTATTTTACCGGGATTCACCCCCCCCACCCTCCCTGACCATTCCCCCTCTGTCCCGCCCCCCCACTCCGAGTTGTAACCATTTGGTGTCTGTCTTTATCTTTTTAACTTGTTTCTGCTAATGTGATTTCTTTTAGGTGTGTCCATGGTTTTTG
>PVHY01010722.1:0-50775 GCA_004024945.1 Uropsilus gracilis
AAAAAAGAAAAAAAATAAACTTGCTCTTTCATTTTTTTGAAACCTGCTGCTGCTCATTTAGCAAAGCATCCTGTTACTGAGGCTTCCAACTACTTCCCCATCCTGTAGGGCATTGTGATTTCAGACCAGTTCAGCCACATCCTAACACATCCCAGCTGTCTAGAAGACGTGGAGTTAAGCATCACCCAGACTCAACACTCAGGAAAGCCCTCACTTTGAGACAGTGGGAGGTGTTTCCATGTGTATCCTGAGTTACAGATAATTGTTTCAATCGTTCATTCCACTCTGCACATATCTCACATTTGAGGGGTTCACCTGGCCAATGAATACCATCACAACCCAGGAAAAAGGCAGCATAATACTCAGACATTTCTAGAAAACACCAGGCTGGCTCGTAGGGGTTGGCTCAGGAAGGTCAGTGAACACAGGCTGAGGTGAGTCTGCGCCTGCCCATACCCCACCCAGCCCCCGCCCAGACCCCACTCAGACCCTGCCTAGCCCCCACCCAGCCCTCACATTTCATTCCCCTCCTGCCCAGTCTTTGCTTTGCTCATGCTAGAGTCCTTCTGGATGTCCTTCTTTTTCCATGGAACCGATGCACATACTCCTATCATTCAAGGCCGCCCCCTAGCATAGGACAAGAAGATGTGGAATCTCCAGCACCTCACATGACAGCCAGAAATATCCCCAGATGCCTGGAGCAAAAACATTAATTTGTGTCACTGCAATGAAAACCCATCCGATTCCAAGCAGCTGCCAGGAGCCACATTCGCTGTAAGATGATGATTAACAATGATGGTGGTTGGTGTGTGACTGGGAAGAAAGCCTGAGCCCAGCCACCTGACCCATCTGGCTCCTCCCCTGAAAGTTCCCTGACACCCACCTGCCATTCAGCTGACTCCTCAAACCTTGTCACCTGGAGCGTTAGGATGATGGTACCAGCCTCAGCAGAGGTTTGCAGAGAAGGCCAGACATCAACCAGTGCCAAGAGCGGAGAAAACACACAGCCTTTGTGTTCATAATATTTGTCTAAACTTTTTCTGATCCTTTGAAGAACGTTGTGAAATCGGATAGTTTGATAGTCTCCCCTATAAAACAGACAATGGAAAGTCTGAAGTTTGGCTGTCTTTCGCAGCTTAAAGGTCACAGCTGAATTGAGGGTAATGTACAGTGATCTCCCTACTGCCATCCTTCACCCACTTATACACACAACCCCCCCACACACACACACAAACACTGCCCCTGTTACAGCCTCTACCCCACAAGTATTTATTCCAAATGACAACGTGACGTCAGCTCATCACCGTCAACCTCAGGCCACTTTGCCATCCAGCTTGCTCGGGGTGTTGTATAGTCTGAGAACTTAGCAGAAACTTGGGCCATGCCACTGTTATTAGGAGCCCACACAGAGCTCATTTGCTACCCTGCCAAGCGCCCTCATTTTCCCTATTTATCTCCCACCTGTGGCCAACACTCATCTCGGCAGAGAACCCGCTGCGTGCCTTCCCCGCTGTGTCTCATGCGGTGGGAACGTAGTTAGCAAGTCCACTCAGGCTGCCTTCTTCCACGGAGCCACTTGCCCTCCTGTTCTCTCATGTATCTTCAGGCTTGATGGCTCTTTTCGTTCCTACTAGAGCTGAGTCGTCAGCTGCTACCCGGAGAGTCTGGCTTAACCCGCTTCCTCCCTCAGAGCATTCACCTTTCCAGGCGCTGGCACTCATCGATCAAGCTGCTCGTGTGCAGGTACCGTGTGGACATGTCCTCACCTCCTCTAGGTGTGTATAGAGAAGCACAGCGCTGCCTTGCAGAGAAGAGAAGGCTTAGTTTGGTAGGCAACCGTCACACTTTTGTCCAAAGTGTTGGCACCATCTTGTGTCCCCATCTGCAAAGAGGATCCGCAAATCAGCAAGGTCAAATCCCTTTCAGCTTTGCTCAGGCCCCCAATATTGCTGGTGAAGAGGATGGTGGGAAGCCTGGTAAACTTGGAGGGGCAGCTTTCCAGAAGCTTCCTGGGAGAGGCTCAGAGCTAAGGCAATGCTCGTCATGCCTGTGAATGATGCTTGACCACCCCAAGATACTCCAGTAGCAAAACCCATGAAGGACCTGGGGTTTGAAGGCTCCTGAGTGACTCTTCAGAAACCCTGAGCGAAGTCAGCAGGGTGGAAAAGGCCTTGAGGAAACTGAAACAGAAAGGGGGACACAAAACACAAGCAGAACAGGCAATCTAGGGCAACCGGGGACCCCCTGGATCTGTGCAGCGACCCCTCAGATGTTTGCAGCTCTTTTGGCCTCAAGGGGCCTCTCACCAACCACAAAACAGTAAAGAATAAACACAGGTGCAGAAGCAAAGTCACATCCCAAAAGCTGAGCTAGTAGAAAGCTCATTAGACTATTTATAATCGCAAGGCCAAGGAAACAACCCAAATGTCCCAAGACAGACGAATGGATGAAAAAGATGCGGTCTATGTACACAATGGAATATGATGCATCAATCAAAAACGACAAATTTGACAGTTTCAAGGTAACATGGACGGACCTAGAAGGAATCATATTTACAGAAACAAGTCAGAAAGAAAAAGACAGAAGCCAAAAGGTCTCACTAATACATGGGATATAGGAAACCAAACAAAAGGCCAGGAGGAAAAGTCCTAACAACCAAACTAAAGTACACAACTGGGAGTGGAGGGATGGGTGAGAATGATCAGGGAGGGGACAAGATGGGTGGACCCTGGGGATTACAAAAATGTGAAAAAAATATATACATATAAAAGTATGTATATATATATATATATATATATATTTCACATTTTTGTAAAGTGTGATAATATATATGTATATGTACATATGTATATGTATATAAAATGTGAAGATATATATGTATTTGTATATATTTTCACATTTTTATGTTTTATATGTATGCATATCTTTTTTATACATGTATGTTTTACATCCATCATACACACACACACACACACACACACACACACACATATATATATATATATTTATATATTTTGCTTTGTATGGGGAAGGTGGAGCTTGACCTCATTTTTCAGAGCCATTCATTGGAAAAACAGTCCAAAAGGTCTCAGTGTTTTTCTCCAGTGTTCCTTGAGTACATATATATATATATATATATATATATATATATATATAATTATTAGTATTAAAAAGAATATATGTCTCAGTGTTTTTCCCCAGTGTTCCTTGAGTACCTAAGTATATATATATATATATATATATGTAATTATTAGTATTAAAAAGAATATATACACCATATGTCGATAATTATATAATTATTATTATTAAAAAGAAAGCTCATCAGTACAGAAACTTCCAGAAGACTGGGTCCTGCTGGCCTCCCATGGTCTCACGTGTGTGGTCAGCCTGCACTTGGCAGTGTGACCATCTCCTCCTTCTGCTCTTCCAGACCCCTAGCTCTCAGTTGCCATCCTGAACGGTGATGACCAACGGCATTTTTGCAGGACCACCGAGATCATGTGTCCTGTGTTGTTTCCAGTGCCAAGGCTGCGGGCGAACTAAGACATGGCTGCCCTCCAAGCAAGCGGCTGAGTGTTCGTTTCTCCTCTTGATTTCAGCAGCCCCAACCCCAGCCCAGCTTCCATCTGCAAAGCCCAGAGAGAAGAGCTCCCCAGATCTGCTGATGCTCAGAGTAGAACAAGGAGCACATTTCAGAGAAAGGCTGGAGGTGTCTCGCATTTTCTTATTCTGTGTGTTTTCTTGGTTTGCTCTTGTCTTCACCCGCTTAGTTTCTTTAGGTCTGTGAGCAGTGCCATTGCTACCAGGATCTGTCACTCTGGACTGTAGGCCTGGCTCCCGCTCTCTGTGCAGCCCAGTACCCCAGACTCTCTCAGAGGTGCACACTTCTGGAACGTGGAAGCAGGTAGGGAGATGGAGCTTCAGATAAGAGGACACCTCCTCTCTCTCCAGCCCCCTCTGGCACACTGGAGGGTGGGCAACAGCACATCTCTCACCTGTCACCCAGCTTCATGACCTCTTTGGAATATCCCAAGAAATGTAGGACCTATTAGTGATCACTATTGCCCCACAGGTAAATTCTATTATCGCACATCCTGGCATCCTCCCTGCTCTATGTCATGCATGCTTTGCTGCTTCCTCATGGCATCATTGTGACATTTCCTTGCTGGAATCTATGAGGGGCTTTACAACTTCATTAAAGGGGGACCTGGACATGCATCCCAGAAGCCCGTTCTGTGGGCTGGCCTCACAGATCACTGTCAACCTCTTCCGTCTCAATTCTTCTTCATTCCACATGTGACTCCTAACACACCCTCATCAAGGCCACCGACCAGGGCTGAAACTTTTGAATAAACTCTGAGGTAAAATTAGTTGCATTTCTGAATAGTGAAAAAACGAAGAAACTGTGGGGCCTGGGGAAGTCATTTACTTCTGAGTTATTGCTTGTGAATTCTCAGGTGATGCTGGAGCAGCAAAGGAGGACATGTTATCACTGATAATTAATTCTTAACAAAGACTCACTGAAGTGTAACTACAACTTAATCCCAAATTCGGGGCTACAAAGAATAATGCGGGTCTACATGGCGGGGTCTCTACTTCAAGGAATGGATAACCCAGAAGGAAATTAACTTCCTTACATAATTAAACTTTTTCAAATAGGGCATGAGCTGTATCTTTGTCATACTATGCTTTTTATTTTTGTCAGTTGGGATCTGGGAGAATCTGCATTATGGAGTCAATGATCTTTATTGAATTTAGGGGAAACTCATAGGGAGAAAGAGGGCATCAGACTGTACGATGTTTAGGGCTTTCTCGTATACTCATGCTAACAGATTTGGCCAGTTTCCCCAACATTGACAGAAGACTCCTGGCACCCGGATGAAAGACCAACAACAGCATCAGTGATTCAAGTCTTCTCTTCCCAGGTACTTGCCCCTCACATCCCAGGGAGTGATGCAAATGACCTGGGGTGACCGCTTGCACTTAGCTGTATAGCAAAAGAGGAGCATACGTTTGTTTTCCTAAAAGAGAAGTCAGTTTGAACTTTGTATGGGGGTGGTGGAGCGTGGCCTCATTTTTCAGAGTCATTCATTGGAAACACAGCCCAAAGAAAGGTCACAGTGGTGTTGCACCTGTGTTGCCCTCACCCTTGAGGATCTAAGAAGAATGCAGAGTGTAATCCCCATGAGTGGATCTTCGTTATCAGCATCGTTCCTGTAGGCATTCTAGATACAATAATAGATGGTGAAGAGTGAATCTTAGGAAAGATCAGCTCTCTTAAAAATATTTGGAGAATGTTGGAAAGGAATGATGAGAGGAACAGGAGAAAGGTCAGAGGAAAATAGTGTAGCAAGAGATAAGGATGAATTGAACATTCAGGCGGGAGCAGAGGATTACAGGTCAACTTTATCAATAACCCTCCCTTACAAAGACACCCTGTGGGACTATTTAGAGCAGCGATTTGCAAACCTTTTTTTTTTTTTATTATTTGTTTGTTTCAGTATCTCTTATTTTCAAATAAGAGAGTTTAAATTTTTCCCATGTTTGAGATACAAATACAATGTACCTTTGTAAACACATTTAAGTACATAATTCAGTAACAGTGAGTACTTACCCCATGCAATTACCCACTACCCCTCCATCTCCAGAGTATCTTTCATCTTCCTAAATTGAGATTGTACAGGCCCATTAAATAATGATCCCCTAAATCACTGAGAATGCGAGAATTTTTGCCTATGTGGGTCATATGCATTGCAAGTTACTATATTTCCAACTTAATGTAAGAAAAGCTTAAAATGTTGGTTTATTGCATCTTAGACAGTAACAACTGCTTGTTTAATGTAAGAAATATATTTTATAAAATATATTTTGTATATTTTACAATGTACGAAATGTATTTTATATATAAATGTATAAAATATATTTTATTTTTGTTTTTATATTTATAAGTAAAAATATATTTGATATTATATATCTATAAAATATAATTTATAAATATATAAATTCTGCTGTTTTTTGAAAACTGTTGTGTCCATTTAAGATAAAATAGTTGGATTTTTACACCTATTTTGTATGTATTGCTTAGGTTAAAGTATTTGGACAAAATCCAGATTCATATGTATGATATGCTGTCTACTTAAAAAAAGAGGGATGATATATACTTTTACATTGTTATTATTTTATTGTGTCAGTCTATCACTTTTTGAATATATCTTAGATAGTAATGTCTTATCACTTACTTCCTGTATACTGGTCTAATTTTTCTCCTGTTCCTTAAGATGTCTAAGATGTCTTTTTTAATAACTGTAATTTATTTCCTTTGCTGTATACAAGTTTCTTTTTTTTTTTTTTTAATTTGAAGTAATCCCAATTCTTTTGCTTTTAATGTCATAGGTCTTGAGTCTCCAAAAATATCTTTACTGTTGATATCATGGAAGGTATCACCTCTGTTTTCTTCTATGTATTTATTTGTCACAGGTCTTATATTTAAATTTGTATTCCTTTTGAAGTTATTTGGGGGCATGGGGTTAGCAAATGATCCAGATTCATTTTTGCTTGTGTGACTTTCTAATTTTCCCGGCAGGAGACTGCCCTTCCTGATGGCATAGGCCCAGCTGATTTTTAGAAGAAGTGCTGAAAAAGATGGATTTAATTCTAGGCTTTTGATTCTTCTCCATGAATCTACTCCATGCATTTCCTTCTGTTTAGGATCTCAGTGTTTTTAGTTCTGTTGCTTTATATTAAAGTAGAAGTCGGTTCACAAGATCCCTCCATCTTTCTCCACTTTTTTCTCAAGGCTATTTTTTCAATTTGAAGTCTTTTTGGTTCCCTATGAATTTCAATATATTTTATTCAACTTTGTTGAAAATTATTGCTAGTGTTTTGATGAGAATTTAATTAAATTTATATATCATCTTAGACAGGACAGTAATTTTATTATATTGATTCTTTCCATCCTTAAGTATGGACTATCAATCCTCTCCTTATATCAATAATTACTTTGCTAACATCTTGCAGCTCTCTCTCTCTCTCTCTTTTGTTAGGTTGATTCTGAGGTATATAATTCTTAGTAAAACAGAAGTGGTGATAATAGGCACCCTTGTCTTGTTTAGTTTTACATTTATCTTAATTTCAATTCTTACACTCCCACAATCACAATTACTATCCAGAGTTTGAATAGAAAGTAAAGAAATATCATACGTTCTTACAGTAGGATATTTTCAAAAATCCTTTGCCTTTTTGAATGAATATACTTTATATTAATAGGGCAATTTTTCAAGTTTGCATTCAGGTTTTATTTTTCAGAACAGTTTGTTTTTGTTTGCTTGTTTTGTTTTGTTTTTACTGTAAAACTGAGAGGAAGCTATAGAGCTAACACACATAGACATGCACAACTTCAGCCAATTCTCAGCAGACTGGAGTTGCCATTACAATGGACGAATCTACATTAACACGACACTCACCAGAGCACAAGGTTTACACTACAGGTAGTGTCAAGTGCCAGAAAATTGTGAATCCTCTGCTTTTGTCTGTCTCACCAGGTTTGAGGCAGTGAATTGTCCTATGCCCGCCCTTTCTCATGAATTTAACAAATTATTATTAATGCTTCTGTCCAGGTTTTCATTTGTAGTTAGGCAAAAACAGTGATCTATGTACTTTTTCTAGAACCAAAAGAATCTCTCTGTTTCTAATTAAACTAAAAATTGGTCATGAAATCCATATCTGCAAGTACCTTCTCCATGATGAATAATCTGTTTAAACGATACAGTTAGAGAAACTTTATCCTCACACATCAATCCACCTTGTATATATTCCAGTGTTTTAGAATGGACAGAATGACCCATAGATGGGTAATTCTCCTGATCTTCTTCCCAGAAGATTGGGGAACTAATTGACATTGTTTAGCACAAATCTAATGTAGAAATGAGGCATGTGTTATATTTATTAGCTGAATGTAGGTGTAATATTTCCATCTAGTTAGGAAATGTCATGTCATACAGTAACACAACAAATAGAACTTATATCAAATCAAGAGATAAAATGTTGAGGTAAGGCGAAAAGCACATCTTTTTGATTTCCGGCATCTGATATTATCTAAATATTTGCACAAAAGATTATTTTATTTCATTTTAAGTAATTAAAAATTGAAAGGATGTCAAGGTTACTACATATCTCCTGGAATCAAATATATTTTATTTATAATAAATATAATTTATATTTATATTAGGAAACCTATCCACTACCAAATATGCTTGCAAGTGCAATTATCAGTATAGTTGATGGCATTTTTGTTAATATAACTAGATAATATTTTGTAGCATTATTTGATTGGTATTTTCCCAATTTCCATTTTACTCCAGTGTACCTCCACTAATAAAATAATACTGAGTCTGTGATCCGGGAAGGGAAAACAGAGCAAAGTATAGATGAATATTCAAATAATTGATTTAGACTTCCAAATAAGTTTTTAAAATCCAACATTTAATCACATCTTAAGTATGTTTTTGATGCCTATATATGTAGGTACTTGGGGGAAAGGAAAATGAGGGGGGTATGCCAATGGTACAGAAATAAAACAGTGAACACAAGCCATGGATTCTAAAGTAGGAAAGATAGTGTGAGGATATAGTCACCACTTTCACAAAGAGATGGATCAAGTTCTCAACTAATAAGCAGAATAAAGACAGTGAGAGGCATCAAGGTCTCAATAAAGAAAGAGGATAAAGACAGTGAGAGGCAGTACTCATCTTTAGTCACTGGTGGTACCTGAGTGGACCCTGCAATGCTGATTCCTCGACTCTGTCCAGAGCAAAAGGCTAAGTTCATGTGGTTCTAAGAGAAACGCAAGAGCACATTAGGAGGCTTCCATGTCCCTCATGTGCAACTCATGGGTGTCAAACCTTTGGAACAGCCGCAAGTTAAGTATGGGTCCAAATCGAGACTATAAAGATAGTTGTGAGCTTGAAAGTTGCAGTCACAGAACCGTGATATTCTTGGTCCGGTACAGATAAAGAACCATTGCACCTTTAAAGTATTGAGGATCGTGGTATTTCCCAAAGATGGGAAATCACTCAGAGGCTGCTCTAACTGTATGACCTTGGCAGCCCTGACTTGAAGAGTTGACATGCTTCTTGAATCTAATGTATTTGCAAAGATCAGAGGTGACATTCCATGATCCTATACTAAGTAATAAAAACAAACAGCTTCTTCTGCGTTTCTCAAATGGCTTCTTTCTCAGAAGCTTGACCCCCAAACTGCAAGGAGACCCAGAGAGCCAAGAGAAGTGACATGTTGACATTGGTCTAGCACAGCCAGGTGCTTTTGTAACCCCAAACCAGCAACGATGTTCAGACTTGCAAGAGCAAGAAAAACCTTCAGATGACTCAAGGGATGAAGACTCAAAAAAAAAAAAAAAAAGGGGGGGGAACCCAGAAAAGCCCAGAAATTTGAATTTCTTATACTCAGAGCCCAATAATACTTTAATGTTGTTGTCATTCTATCAACAAACTTCGAGGGAGTTGCCACGAAGAATGGATAACAGGTATTGTGGGGTTAAGAGAAGAGACATTAGGCTGGGCATGGTGGCACATGCCTGTAGGAGGCATCCAAGGATTCCCAGGCCGGGGCCAGGGATCACGGTTCGAGTCCCACCAGGGGCACATAGCGAGACCTAGTTCCAAAAAAAATAACTGGGCATGGTGGTGCATGCCTGTAATCCCAGCAACCTGAGAAGTTGAGGCTGGGGATTGCTTGAGTCCGTGATATCCCTGGCAATGTGAGCCTGCGGTTCCATGGGCAAAAATAGTGTGAAATAACAGATGAAGGAGAGTAATCTGCGTCTGAAGGAAGTAAACCTTAGATGGAGAGACCCCGAACTAGACTCAGCATAGGGCCCCAGATCCATTCCAGTTTGAGTGTCCAACCCTGGCCAATGGAGGGACAGTCTAGCAAGTGCTGGCAGGGAGAGAATATGTCAATGAGACCAACACCTTTTCTGGAACCCAAGACAATTCCAGAGTTTTCTAGCATTTGGAGAAAATCAGTAAAAGAAGAATGGATGGAAGATGTGACATGGAAGTCTTCATGAATCAACTACATGTCATCCTGCAATATCTATGTTGGAATACAGTTTAGTTGAATTTATTTAAATGAAGTTTCCTTGGAATGAGTTTCCTTGGAAACTCCTGCACGTTCTTACATTTAATCAAGGAGAAAAAAGCTCCAATTCTCCTACCTTAAATTTTGGCTTTGCAAAGCATCCGAAGTGTCAGCTAGATTTATTTTTAGACATCCTGGTAGCAATGGACATTGCTCTATGCAGATGATATATTATGTCCTCTTACTCAATTTAAAACTTTAGCTAGAAAACAGTGTAGGTTGGCAAATTGAAGCCAAATCTTCACGTAGTTGATGCACCAATTTCAATGGAAACCAGCAACTCACTCCACATTCATTTTTGTTTTTATTTTAATTCAGTTTAATTGTAATAAGAGTAGCATTAATTTTCTCTTCTGAACTGGCTTGAAATGTATAATACATTAGCTTATGCTTCTGCTGGTAGTGACACAGTCTGGATTTTATACCTCTCCAGAGAGAAATTTTCAGAGACAAATCTTAAGAATTTCAATTAATGTTCATAAATGACACATCCTAGGTTTTTGCCAGTGATAATTAGCATGTACTAATTTATTCTGATTTTTTCTCCTGAATACCGTTAGAGAATTTGTTCTCAAAAGAGAATATTCGGGGGAATGAGGTTTTCAAGGTCTAAATGATCTTGAATGGTATATATTAGTATCCCCATCAAAAATGGAGTTCAGTAACCTTAGTAGAAGATGAATCCTTCCATATTACTCTAAGAATCTCAGTATAGTTGACACAACTGAAAAATCAAACATTATCAGGGCCTGCTTGAATTGAAATTTCTAAACATGGTGTTATCAGCACTATGGTGTCATCAACACTAGTTTGAAGACAAATTCGTCATAGTTATATTTTAATTATTTGATATTGGTTTAATTCCATATACACTCATGGAAATCTCATATTAAGTTTCAGGATAAAAAACTGATGAGACAGCTAATTATTTTATTTGAAATCTTCAAATGAAGGCAAAGCTGAGGGTATATTTCCCACTTCCATGCAACCTAGAGGCTGTTTAGCCACACCTTCCCTGTTCCTTTCTCTATCTCTTATCTGCCTAACCTTGGGTTTTTCTGTCACCTGATTCTCATCTCCATTTCTTTCTGGGATTTGGATTTCAGTTCCTTGGAGTCAAGATTCTCTAGCGGGAGTGAGGTTCCCAAGCAAAGAAAGCAGAGTGTGGGATTTCTGATCTTAGATCTGTGAGACCCTGGAGAACCTTGACCTTAGAGACAGTGAGTCTGTGAATGGGCCACCTTGTAGATGTGGTGGTGGAAGTTGAATTCAGGATCTTCTCATGAAAACAAAAGTAAAGGGTGACTCCCAATCATTCCACTAGTCAGCACATTTTCTCTGTTTATTTTGCTTATTTCGTGGATGAATGGCTAATGATCACATTAAGACAGAGCCATTCACATTTCAGTTTCTTGTCCAACTTTGAAAGGAAAACTTGGCTGAGTTGAGAACACAACAATACTGGTTACACAAAGCCTCTTCCCTCCAGAGTCCATGTGAAGGCCTATGTTTAGAACATCCTAATGTTTATAATTTCTTAATATTTCTTGAGTCACACACCCCTTAGATTATCTAGTAAAACTCAAGGGCCCTGAGATTTTTGAATGAATGCAATAAACTTGGGATTAAAAAGTAAAGCATTCTCTTGATGTGAAATTACAGATAGCATCTATTATTTCACATTAGTGTTGTGTGTACAGTGTTTTGATATATTCTCTCACTTGCATGTAAAATGAAAGTTTCTGATTTCTACTTATGGAAAAGTACGCTAAGTCTCCTTATACATAGGTAAATTATGGGATACATTTAGTAGCAAAGAAAATGTTAAGTTTTAGTAGCAAAGAAAATGTTAACTTTTAATTAGTAGACAGTAAAAATAGAGATGCATTTATTTTCTCCAAGCCCATGAATCTCCAAACATTATGCATGCATTTTTAGGGTTCAGAGAAGTGTAGCTAGAGAACCCTTGGGTTAAGATTATGTCAAATTTTAACCACAGAATGAACTGATTCATGTTTTTTATTACTGTGAAGAAGAGTAGTTAGAAAATTCTAGCTAAAATACAAAAAACGAAACAACACAAAAAGAGAAAAAAAATCTGTCTTTGTACAATAGCAGTAAGGCACCGACGGACTTAGTTCAAGAGCTGGAGACCAGGCTTTCTATTTTAAGTATTTTGGAAAATTTGTCATTTTAAGTTTCAGTATTTCATGGTTATTATCCTTTAAAACAACTGAATATTTGGAGACATATTAGGCAGAGCAGATATCATTTATGCATAATCAGATTTGTTTTTATCCTTTCTTTTCTATTTTTTTTTCTTTTTTGCCCCTGGCCCTTCAAGAAAAATTGCTTCTTTTATCAATTTTCTGTGTGGGGTAGGTTGTGCCTATTCAATCAGAAAGGGCAAGACACTTCTCCGTTTTCTCTGCCGCGAAATAAATGAGTTAGGCTAAAATGATACTTGAAGTGGACTCTAGTGGAAAGGGAATTAGATTTGCAGTTAGACTCTAGTTAAGACACTGTTAAATAAAACATGATTAAAAAAAAGTTGAGCTCCAGTTGATCACAATGTTGTTAGGAGGCTCATATAAGATAATGTCATGTTCAAGAAGGTTCACAATAGCCACTAAATGAGGGAACTTATTAGCCATTCAGGAGCGCCCACGCTCTGTCAGACTTGAAGGAGTTGAGCCTGGTCTGGGAGCATGAAATCCCAATTGTTAATTGGAGCAGATGCTTATCATTCTAAGTGCTCTGAACCTGGGGCTGTGACATGACGGTATTTTTGTAGAGATAAAGTGACCATGCTTCTTTAAGTTACATCAGAGAAGCTGGGGAACAGTATTACATATGGAGGAGGGGAGATGAGAAGACTCCAGAAGAGACCACATCCTAAGAGACTCCACCCTGTTATAAGGTCTGAGAGACAAACACTTGAAAAACATGCTGCAGTGGGTGGCACCACCTGCAGAGGGCGAAGTAGAGCACCGAGGTCACAAGACTTGACCTCAGTCTCTGCAGGTGCTTCCTCAAGTTGTTCTAAGCCGAAAGCACAAAGGGACACCTGTGCTCGGATGTTCACTGCAGCACTATTTATAATTGCAAGGACCTGGAAACAGCCCAAATGCCCCAAGACAGACGACTGGATGAAAAAGATGTGGTCTATGTACACAATGGAATAAGATGCATCAATTAAAAATGACAAATTTGGCAGTTTTTTGATGACATGGATGGACCTAGAAGAAATCATAGTAGCAGAAACAAGTCAGAAAGAAAAAGACAGAATCCAAATGGCTTCACTAATAGATGGGACGTAGCAAAAACAAGCAAAAGGCCAGGAGGAAAAGTCCAAGCAGACTAACAACCAAACTAGGACATGACTGGGGAGGGGGGCAAGATGGGAGGATTTGGATACGGAGGGAAGGTGGATGGTGATCCCCGGGGAATACAAAGATGTGAAAAAAAAATATATATATAATATATATAAATATATATACACATACATATATAATAAAAATATATATGTATGCATAATCATTTGTATATATATTTGTAAATATAAAATTATATATATATATAAAGTAATATGTATAAATATATATATAATTTTATAAAACACAAAGAAAATGATAAGACACCGTTGCTGTGCTGGGAGAAACAAACCAGTCTCCATGGGGGTAGATGTCAGCTCAAAGACAGGCTACCCTGCCTCCTCCTACCTACCTGGCCTGTCAGAGATGACCTCACCTCGACACACCTGAGAGCCCCCTACATCCATCCACTGTGGGTGGACCCTTGTCTCCTACCTACACCATCATTGATGCAGTGACTGCTCAGGGCAGTACGAAAGAGCAATCGCTCTAGGTTTTGTTACACCATTATTAAAAAAATAATAATAATAAATTATTTTAAAAGACAGAATACCTTCTAATTCCACTTACCTTAGTGGAAGCATCATGCAAGACTCTGGGGTAACTTCCAAAGTTCAGGACACTTACACTTCAAAGGATGTATTTGTTTTCTCTGTGTTGGTAGGAAGAGTCAAGAATCGTAGCCTCTCACAGAAATACACGTTGTAATCCTAGAGCCTGTGAACATGCTGCCTCACAAGGCAAAGGGATATTGCAGGTGTGAATAAATTAGAGACGGTTCTGGGATGAGATGGGGAGATTGTCCAGTGAGACTAATGTAGTCATGAATCTCCTGATAACGAGAGCAATAAGGGTGATGTCATCGAAGGTCATGGAGCAAAGATTCCAGAGGGGAGGAAGGGAGGAAGACAGACACACAGACAGAGGAAACAGAGCTGACAGAACAAGGAAGATTAGTGGCTTCCAGAAGCTGGAAATAGCAAGGAAACAAATTCTCCCCTAAAAGTTTGGAGTGAGAAAAACTCAGTTGATGCCTTGATTTTAGGATTCATACCTCAAATCGTAAGGCAGTGAATGTGTGCTGACTTAATTCAGCATATTGATGTATCCCCAGTAGCAATTGGTTATTAAAATGCTACACCTACGTACATAGGATTTTTACAATTTTCTTGTCACTGCTTTTGACAAATTCAGAACACTTCTGAACTGAACAGAAACACAGATGGAACTACTATGTGTGGAAATACAGTTCCCAGCACTGAGTATCAATTCCTCTTCTTCAACAAGAATCCCAGGAAGGTAATCGAGGTCTTGTATTCTTTCCACTAATTTATTAATCATTTATATTTAAACTTCTGAGAGATGAGTATATGTAAATATCATTCATTAAATAGGTCTTCGTTAAAACTCTTCCCAGGCACATTGACACTTTTAATAAAGTATGCTGTTGATAAACTTAGCATTGTAATAAGAACAAATTCTCTTTCCTATATCTAATTGAAATAACATTGATTTACCACAGTATGCAAGCCCCTAAAGGACTAAGCATTCTAGCTTGACATCAGTAAATGCTGCATTATCATCCCCACCAAGACTAATCTGCACCCACTTCACACGATTGAACCCCTTTATTCCATCCACTCCCCACTCTTTCCCCTTTCCAACTGGTAGTCGATGTGCTGTTGCCAAACTTTCAGCTTTGTTTTTGTTTTGTATTATTTGCTTATTTACCATTTCTTTATTTCCCATTTATGCATAAAATTGTCTTTCTCATTTTGACTTATTTAGCATAATCTCCTCAATGTCCATCCATGTCTCAATGGGGAAATCTTTATATTTTTTTATACTTAAGAAGCAATGCTATGTGGCATCTTTTGGAAAATACTATCCATGGATTTTAAAATATCACAAAGAGAATCAATATTTGAAGATAAATTGTTTGTCAATATATACGATAGTGTGTGTGTGCGTGTGTGTAAGACATCATACTGTCCTAAGTCCTTTGCCTTTATTTCATTCTAATTCAGGGAACTTGAAAAACTATCTCCTCTGAGCTTCAGCTTTCTGAGCATTGAGATGGCTAGTGATATCTCTTAAGATTCATGGAAATAATCAAGTGTATGTAGAATGCTAAAATGCTTGGCACACATCACTCAGAAAACACTAGCTGCTGGTGTTCTTGTTATTTCCACCTCTCATACTCACTCCAGCAAACAAATGTCCAAGGAACTAAAATTGTAGCTGTTACTATGTGATGGTGGCCTCACTGGAGTAACCATAATGTCAAGCCGCCCTTCTCTACCTCATCACATCCTCCGAGTGGTCGTTGAAGTTTCTACTTGTTAAACAAGACTATGTCTACCACGGTCAGTTCTCTTCCTCCACTTCAGCAGTATAAGAACATTCAAACCATATTGTCAGAAACACAAGTTGTTTGGATGCTTTTGACACTTGCATTTCCATTAACTCAACGAGGAACACCAGCAACCTTCCTCCTTCAAGACTCAGACTCTTAAATCAACAAATGAATGTGGTCCTGTAAATCTGGGGTAAGCATGGCCCTGTATATTTAATCTTCAAAAGAAATTCACTAATCTGCACCAAGAATGAATCAAGTCATAACTCCGTTGAGCAGATATCTGCCCCTTAGAAGCAAAAATGTCTGTATGTTCACTCTGTGAAACTGTTGGGAATGGTGCTGGTAAAAAACATCGGCTAAACATCAGCTACCAGGGTGTAGACAGCAGTTGTTCAAAAATGAAGCAGTGTATCTGGTGGGGTCATTAAGAAGTCACTTTACTCTGTCAGCAATGGTAACTGACAGCTTGAACTATCATTTGACATTTCTCCAGCATTGACACAGGACCGGCGAGCTGTCACCTGGTAATTACCATATATGCCGCAAATGTGTAATTAGTTAAATAATTGGGTCATGAAATGTACGCCACTCAAGAACTTGCTGTTGTTGAAGCTTGTGAACAGAAAAACTGACCATCTTCATCTCTCATTTCCCCAGATTCATAGTGTTTATTAAATAGATCCTCTCTTTTGAGAATTATTTTGCCATTTATTAACTTTGTTAATTTGCTTTTCTTTACTCCAGATAATTATGTCTTGACTCCCAAGTAAAGTACAGCATTCAGAGGGCTTATTCATGTTCGAAATCACTCCTTACATATTAGGTATTACTTTCCCAGCCACTTTTAAATCATATTCCTTTAGTATGATATTAATTCTAAGTTAATAGACTTCATCTTAATATGTTCTTGTTAATTTTCTACACTTGCACAACACAAATCAGAATACAACTCATTCATGCCATCAGAGAAAAGACAGAAGGGTATATAAACATTATTGTGATGAGACTAATGGATCTAAATAATTGTAGCCTATGGTGGGTTTTTATTATTACTATTACTATTATTACTATTTTATTATTATTATTATTATTATTATTATTGACAAGCAGATAGTAATAGCATTTCCTATAAATGCCAAAAATTTGACTTAATATACTTACCAGCTCAGTAAACATTTATAGGTCTTAAAAGACTGTCACTCTTTCAATTATTGGCAATAGAAATTACTATTTTTGTCATATTTTTAAAGGGAAAAGTTGCAAAGTGATTTTTAACATCAGCACACTTCTTTTTAGTGACTTTTATTGAATAAGCACAGCATCAGTAAGAAGGACATTAAGATAGACCTAGCATTTTTTATCTTTGACATGCCTTATGAAGGTTTTACTGAAAATTTTTGTATTTATATTGAGTGAAAAATAAATACGAGTGCTACTGTATTCTGATATTCAGACTTTAGCTAGTGCATGTGCATCTGGGGAAGAACTTTCAAGGCAGGAAGAGCCATCCCCAGAAAGAGGAGGTTATCTAAAGTGAAGGCCATCCGTGGCACCAGGTGGATAAAATATGGAACAAAACTAGCATGGAATTAGGTGAAGAACATTAAATGCTTTCTTGGGGCTGTCTGATTCTTCAACTGTTCTTGGTATAACAGGGTAGAATGCCAATGTCTGTTGCTTCTTCTTGTGATAATACCAGAAAGAGTTCTTCTTAATGGGACTCAGAACATAGAGCTAATAACAATAGCATCCCTTAGGAATAACCACAGCATGAGATTAGAACCAAATGTAGCTTTTTCAAAAAAGACTAACTAACTTGGAACTATTTTACATCAAAACGCAAGTAACATAAAGTGGTTCTGATTGCATCAATGCGGATTTCAGGGTGTCTGGTCTAGTCACCAACCAATGCTCTCTTCACCATGACTTGTGGGCTTTTTTCTAACATACTTGGGTGACGCTGTCTGTGCAACAACCTGTTAGTTTTGGAGATTTTTATAGATACGGACATAGGAGAATTCTTGATTTGTACCATCCACTTACGTCCAAAACGATGGACACCTTGATTAGTTTACTGATTCCCTGATTGTCACCTCTAGTAACTGTTCCAATGTGTCAGTGCTGTGATTCCAGAGAACACCTTGCCTCTGTGGATTTCCAATGGCTCAGATCACTCTCAATGTGCTTCCGATGATATTCTGTAAGCAAGAAACTTGTCATGGGCATCGGTGGCTGCTAGTTGCCTCACTTGAAATTGATTTGAGCTGGGGCAGTAAGAGATTTTAAAGTGCATTTGACTATTGAGCCCAAAGGAGATTATTATTAAGATTGTACTCCTGATCAAATCCCTCCACCACCAGCCTCTTCAAGCCATGATACTTTCTGAATCCCATCAGTCATCATCTCTCTGAGCTTCCACTATCAAATTCTAGCAGTTCCACTTCAATTGCTTTTTTTTTTTTCCTCACTCTTGAAGGTGTTTCACACGCAACACCATTTTAACTTAGGATAAGATAACGTGTCTGTATATAAATTATTGTAAAAGAAATTAATTCATTCAACACATTATTTAAAGGAAATAAAACATAAAATCTTATTAGTATATAAAAATATATCCTATTCCTATATTTAACATCTATTCTGTTCCTATATTTACAACGATATTGAAACAGATAATGATAGAGATATGATTGATAGGCAGACAGGTAGAGATTAAGATCTCATTTAGTCTTCCAATTAAACCGAGTGGGTACTATGTTTTGTGAGCAATTTTTTTTTTTTTTTTTTAAACTAAGTCTCACTAGATTTGCCTGTGGAACCACAGGCTCACGTTGCCTTGGGTACCACAGACTCAAGCCATCCCCAGCCTCAGCTTCCCAGGTATCTGGGATTACAGGCACACACCACCACGCCCAGCTATATATTTTTTGGTACTAGGTCTTACTACGTGCCCCCGATGAGGGGTTTCAAATTGGAAACCCTGGCTCCAGGCACGGCTTCCTAGGCTGCCACTTACAGATGTAATTTTGGGGAGTTACTAATCCTTAGTTCTAGAAATATAGATCAGTCTATTAACCAACATTTCAATAAAATCTCTCTATTGTTTTGTGGTTAAATAACATAATTAGAAGAGATTGATTCACTATCTGCCTTCATCAAATTCACTAAAAAGCAAAGCACAGAATGCTAGTTCCTAAGAACTTTATGTTTTATTATTAATTCTGGTAGAGAGTTCATCGGCTTCCCAATGAATTTTATTCTGAAAACTCACTTTCATGTCTCAAAATGTCTGTCTCTTGAGCTGACCGAATGACTACTTCCTCTTAGGTCTCACACTGACGCCTGAGAACAAAAGGGGCAAGGTGAAACGAGGGAAAAGCCGCACAAGGCTTTGGTTATTAAGACAAGATCAATATTTGAGGAACTTTAAAGGCTGATTTCTCATAAAGATTTAGAGAACCGTCATATGTTATCTGACGACTCATTGCCATAATCATCATCTGAAATGCCCTCCAATTAAATATATACCTATTACATGCAGATATATTTTACTTGACACAGCCTCCCAATGAAGCAATTACTTTGGTGAATTTAATGGCCTCCCTTCTAACTGTGAGAGCTGTGCAATGCTCGCCATTCTGCTATTAAAATAGCCTAATTAAGTCAGTCACCCTGGTCCCATCCGTTTTATACGGATCTCCCGTGGAGAAGCTGCTGGAGTCTCTCCAGGGCAGTGAATGGACCTAGTTCCTTTCACAGCTCGTTGGATGTCACTTGCAGGAGGACCTTGTACTTGGTTTGAAATTGTAACTCAGGCTCTGGTACACAATAAACCCCATTGAAGGTTGTGGAGATTAAATCAGCTCTTTTTTTAGACTCAGAAGCTTGCAGAGCAAGATCAATTGTCACTGTTGAGGGATCTGCTTTGTAGCATGGCTAGAGGAGTGGTGGGAGGGGGACCCCAGATTGTTCTTCCAGCTCTAAGCATGAGGTAATGTTTCCAAGACTGTGCATCTGCAGGAATACAGTGTCCTGGTGAGTTCCATAGCCAGAAATGCATCTTTCCAACTCACCAAAACCAAGGCTCAAGCTAGACTGATGAGCAGAACTTCTTTGCTCAAAGATAACGGCACCTCCTCTTAGCATTTCTCCACCATGGTTTAAAACTCATGAAATTTTAAGATCCTTGGAAATTGCCAAAGGTTTGACCATGTGAGAAAATCCATCGACCTTCACTTGTGTAATTCTCTGTTAAGAGAGGATAGTAACCATGGCCTTGATATGTTGATTGGGAGGATTTGGTTAACTAAATGTAGGCTTCCCTGATGATAGATGAGAAACTGCATTTTCCTCCACATTCTCCACTGCATTTTTCAGCTCCATTTGATTTATAGAGCAGCAGATGTGGTTAATAACTAGGTGGGTTCGTCTAACAGGTGCCACTGTTCCCTGAAATGCACTATTAATTGTAAGGACACTTCATTGTATGGTGGGTATTTGTGCTTATATCACAGATCCTTTTAAGTATTAAGAAGGTCACGAGGTATAAATAAGTGAAGGCATATAGTATGTATTATTCGGACATATATATATATATAAGTTCACATATACATACATACATGCATGCATGCATGCATACACTCATGTAAGTAGACATTCTTTTTCTTTCTTCATGGATTCTATTACTTTCTTTAGTTTTAATAATATCATATGCTAATTTTGATCAATTTATTTATACAAATAGAGAATTGTCTAATCTCCCCAGATTTCTAAATAAAGCTTGGCCCTCTAGATCTGAGTCATTATTTACCACTTTTTATACACATTATATGTCTGTGAGTAGCTATCAATCTTCAGGCTTAACTTTTCTATTTGGATCCTTTTTCTTAGCTTTCCTTCTTCCACACATACTTTTCTAACCCATCTTCTATTTGGGGGATTATCAATACTCAGTGTTGGTTTGTGGTTAACTCTGCTTCCTGAACTCACTCTACAGTCATTCATTCCCACTTTATCCCAGTGACCCGTTAATGGTGACTGGAAGGCATTGAGGAGGTTCATTTCCATCAGTTTGGCCTGAAGCACCATGACCAACCACTTCCATGCGCATGGAAGTTAGTCATCATGGGTGAAGCCAATGACAATTCACTACATGTTCCCAGACCATGTTGCTTCTTTTTCTCTCCCACTTTCCCTATTACTTTGGTCTATTCCCTTAAAACACCTCTTGACTGTTGCATCAGAGCAACATCGGCTGGTAGCCAGAAGGCCCGAGCTTCCCTGTGTATGTCTACACATTCATGCAGCCTGTTCTTAGCTTCACTGCCAGAATGTCACATTAAGACATCACTCTCTGCCTCCAAGCTGTGGGGTGACTAACTTTAGGAGGGTGGAGAAAGGGGAGGGAACTGCGGCTGCCAGAGGGTCAAGGGGGACAGGCCACTAGTGACCCTGCAGGGCATAGACCAGAAACAGGAGCTGAGATGAGGAGAGATGAACCAGAGTGTGAGACCCTTGGGCAGCGGAGCTCAGGTGGTGGTGCTGGCTGGGTGCTCATGGTCTAGTCCACTGGGTGGGGTGTGTATGGCTACTTGGGCACAGAGCAGTGGCTGGGGTGTTGAGAGCCACTTAGAATGGAGAGGCAGATTAGTTTGGGGGATGGGTGCACAAGACAGTGGGTTGGGGCAGGGAGGGGGGTCTTGGCAAGTGGCGCTGAGCAAAAGAGACTTTTTTAAAAATTTCTTCCACCCTTCTATGGGCCAACAAGCTGATTTTTCTCGTGTTCTTATCAATTTAATACTGGGCACGAATGACTGAGCGACTCACAGCCTTATACTCGCTAGTTTCAAGCAGGCACTCATCTGGTAAAGCGTAGGGGTGTCCAGGGCAGATGGACTCAACGGCGATACGGGCTATTGAGATGAGGCTCTGACGCCCCTGGAAACTCTGAGAAGATCATGGTTCTTTTCTGTGTCTGCGTGCAAAAAGCCAGTTCTGAGACCTGACTAGATGCTGTTTGGGTCATGGGTTGGGGGGGGCTCAGAGTCATGACTCAGGAGGGGGTTACTGCTCAGGAAAGTACGGGGCACCTTGTCTGGAGAGTAGTGCTTCTCAGTAAATACAGACCCTCCTCTGGGGGACTCTGGAATGTTTGTGGAAGCAGATGGATTATACAACCTGAGATGGTGTTGCTTATCTAACTGCAAAGAGCTCTGTGCTTGGGGGAGGGTTTAAGTCCTTCCTAAAACAGGGCCAATTGGAGCAGCGGGGTTCCCACTCAGCAGCCTTAGGGAGATTAACTGATTCACTCAATTGGGGCAGGTGTACACCTTCGTGTCCTCGGACACTTTGCATGGTGAGGTACCTTCAAGTCCAGGAAGTTCAGGGTGGGTGTGGGGGGGTGGGGTGGAGGGGGAAGTGTTCTAATATCATAGGGGAAAAGCAACTTGCCAGTCCTTGAACCAGGACACCAGGTAAGGAGATGTCTCTCTGGTAGCAGATGTTAACCATCTCCTGCTAAACTGGGAGTGGGTATATGATTGCTCTGCTGATCTCCCAGTAATTTTCACTGCATTGACCCTATAACTGTGCATGTAAGATTTCATTTTTCATCTGTCTCTGTCTGGTTATTTGTACAGAGCAATCTGCTTTACCTGAGATTCTGCTATAGTCAGCAAACGAAGCAGTCATATTGAGGTTTCAAGGAAAAATGAGAACACCTTTGGAGGGAAAACATAAATATATTGAGAGAGCAAAGGATCAGTGTAAGATGTCAGAGCAATCCCTGAGCATACCCTGTTCTGGAAGCAGCTGAGCTGTTCAACTGGGGTGTGACCAGGCCTTCATTCTAAGTGACGCACTCTATGTGGTTCATTTCAAATATGCCACAGTCTGCCTAGACTTTCAAAGAGTTCTGAAAGCTGTCAAAATGTGTTTTGGTAGCCTCTCTCTCTCCCTCCTGCTATGTCTCTCTCACTATCTCTCATAATAAATACACACACACGCAAACACACACACACACATACAGATGCATCCTTTTTAATGATGGTGGCCAAGTGAAAGAGGTAGACATTTTGTCACGTGTTCCCCATCACATGTAGGATGATCACTAAGAAATCAAAGTGCTCAAATGCTCTAAACCTGCATGGTGCCGTTGTGCAGCACAGGCACCAGGTGAAATGAACTTGACTTAGCATTTTCCCAAAATAAATGTTTTTGTTGGGTCTTGTTTGGAAACTCAAGCCATGTTGATAGTATATATGTGGCAGCATTTCTTCCCCCAAATAAGAAAGGTAAAATGGCACCAGTTCTAAATGAACATTCATGAAGCTACTAATTGAAGTGAAAATAGATTCGTTATGGGAAGGAAGATGCCTCTGCTCCATTGCCACTCCTGCTGAGGCTCGGTGCCTAGCTGACTCAGCACACATGGCTTTCATCCCAGGGTTTCATGGGCATTGACTCAGTCAAATATTTGTCTACTTTTATAGATGATGAAGACTGACTGGGCAAGTGATGTACAAAAACCCAGGAAATGTGATCCAAAACCCATCTACTTAGAGATGATGTTTTTTATCAAGACTCAGAACCCAGAGAAGAGACATCCCTTTCCCTTGAGAGCAGTGAAGGTGGCTCTGGGGTTAGTGGTGACAAGAAATCACTAACTTAGTATTGTTGTTATATAATATTATATATTATATTGCAGCTATATGTGTGTGTGTGTGTATATATAATAGCAATGACAATGTTTTTGTATAAAAAAAGAGCGCAATTCTCTTTCAATGTTTAAGATTTTCTTTTATAAGTTCAAATCTGACTTTAAAGCATGCTGGAGAAAGGGAATGAAATTGATGGTGCTTAGGAGCAAAAACAAACAACAAACAAACAGCAAGATGTAATATATCATGGATGTTCTGTGCCAGAATAGATTCCCAGTGGGTGTTATGGTTAAAGTTGAAAAAGCTAGTAACTAACTGGGCTGCCCTATGATTGTGTGGTGGCGACATAACTCTTATCCTAATGATGAGTGTGTCACAAAAATGAGCTCCAGGAACTGATGGGGCACTTACACTGTCAGTGGACCATGGAAAGAGTTCTTGATATCATCTCTCTGACAGATAAAGTCCCCCCACCTACATTGTCACACATGAGCTACTGATATCTAAACTTTGAAAACGTTCGCTGATGGCACTGTACTTTTCATTCATCTCTTCATTGCACAATAATTACAGAGAACCTGCTGGTCATAATGTAGTTGTTCAGAAGAAGCATATTTACAAAACCAGGTCATGCAGAAGCAGATAATTTCTGTGTTGTGAATGTTCTGCTTGGTACACTGAGATGTAACCCTATTCTAGGGACTAGAATCAAGCCCTGTTCACACTCATTTGTGGTTCAGGGAATCACAAGGTGTGGGATTTGTAGGAAGTATAGGTAGTTACTTTTCCTAGGAAAGGGAAGGGCTGTGACAGATAAGGTCAAGAAAGAGATGATGGCACAAGTTGCAAATAATCAAAGTGTCCACAAAGATGATATCTACATCTAAAGGTAAAAAATAATGAATAATTATGCTACAAATAAAGCATGCAAAATATATTTGCTTCTTTTAAGTCTTAATTCCAGACACACAGGGATAAAATGCCCCTGAAAATGCATAATTTCAAGTCACCATTTGTGTGGTTTTAGACATCAACTCACTTTCCTATAGATTTCAAAATTCTTACAGAAAGCTAGTTAATGTATGATAGTCTCAGGTTTCTATTCTCTTCAGGTATTTTCAAGTATTTTGGAAAAAAATAATAAAACTTAAATCTAAGCTTTAAAGATTCTTCATGGATGAAGTGCTCAGAACTTGGGGTGAACAATGAAGGAGGATGTGTAACCCTGGCTTCGCCATCAAGCATAGAACTGATCCACACCACAGAGGGGAGAAGGAATCTTCAGAGTCTGGAGTTATCAGCCATAAGCTATAAAATGATCAGATTTGATCTAAATCTTTAAGAAAACAATTATGGAAATGGAAGAAACCCTTAAGAAATAAACAATATATTTTAAAATTCATAAAGATATATCTAGAAAAGACATGTGGAAAACTGAAACTTATGGATTAAACCTTCATTATGAGGGAGCTCAAAGTAAGCTGAATAGTGTAGAGATACCAAGATAGGAAGCATCAAGAAAGACTTGAAAAAGCTTCATACAGACAGAAGTATTCTAATACATATGTTGTTACTTTTCTGCAAGGGAAGAATGGGAAACAAAATTTAGAAGAATGCTGGAGAGTTTAGTAAGTAAGACGGTCAACCCAAAAGAGTTTAGCACTGACATACTTTCACTGATGGACAGTGATACATCTCAGAGAGACATCTCAGGAAGGAGAAAATACATCTCAGGAAGCTACATCTCAGAGATACATCGCAGAAAAGAGAAAATGATTTCAGGATGCACACAAAATAGATTATTAAAGTATCTGATAAGTAGATACCCCTGGTGGCACCTTGGTAGAACAATGTCTAGCTTGAGAGGTTGGAGTAAAGCAGGATAGAGATGGAGGAAGAGACTCAGGAGTAAGCGGTACATTGTTCGTTAAACAAGAGGGAATGAGCAGGGGTCTGTGGGCAGCAATGTGGGCAAGGCTGATTTCTGAGAACATACAATTGATTGAAGAATATCTCTTGCCCCCTGAGGGGGCAGAACACCACTCCCGAGGGCCACTCCACCATCAAGGGGAAATGCTCACTCACAGAGAAGTAATCCAAACCCAAGTCAAGGCACCCCTACTACTGGACGTACACGTGGCTCTCATGCACGCAAATGCAAGGGGATTCATAATGAAGGAAACTCTCTACACAGTCATGGAGAATAAAAGTTCTTACATCTCGGGCTGCCAAGGCTCCCTCCTCTCATTAACATATCATTCTTACTCTTTCCTCTACCCTGGTCTCGTTAAAGGTAAAAGAAGTTGTAAGTTTCATGCCACAATGCAAGGTCTTATGTTGCGATGTATTTATTTGAAGAAGTCAGAAGGGAGGAGATTATTATTACTCAGCTTAATTTCACTTTGAAAGGAACATTCAAGCATCAGATGCTAATGTGTTCAGTTCCTAAACAAGTCCCCTTTGAACAGTAAAAGCATTTCTTTGTTAAGACCTTCTTGCATTTTTTTTCCCTCTCCTTCAAAGGAATGTGGGGGGGGGGTAGTTGACTGTCTTTTGATTTTCATTTCATACTCCATCAATTAGCTATACAAAAAGCTTTTCAGAGACAATTTTTGTTTTTCCAGATATGTTCCAATATATAAGAATTGGGTAATGAACTTATTTTCTGGAAAGATGAGTGTATATGTAAGTATAGAAGGGCAGGAGACAGAATAGTAAAGCTATCAGTCCATCTTATTTACACCTACTTGAATTTTATCCAAAATTTTGCATTCACTCTTGTTCCTGGTAGCTTTTATCCACAGAGACTGTAGAATAACCGCTTGTACTTGTGTAACTCCTTAAATCTTTTTAAATCTTACAACGACCGTATCGCTGTGACCCTGACCTTTGAGTGACCATCCACAGTGTCCTGATGCTGGGACTCTTTCAATAAGGTCAACATTCTCTGCAAGAGAGCCCCTCTCTTCTTAAAGAGCATCATGCATGGATTTGCTGATCTTTATTCTTATCTTGAATGGAAGAAATAATCCTATTGTTCCCTTATCTGTATGATTCTCTAACTCTTTTTGCCACTTTCTCTTTACTTCTGCTTCTGAGCTATCATTTCTTCCCAAGAGATTGTCTTCTGCTTCTCTCCAACACCCCTCTCTCTGTATGTGCATCCTTCCTCAACTATCCTCCCTAAATGGCGTCAATCCCAAAGTAGATCACGGGGGTTCAAAAAGAGGTACAATTTGACATACAAATAAAATCTAACATGATTAGTTAGTGACATACAAATAAAATCTAACATGATTAGTTAGCCTGGGTTGTTTCTTGAACATCTGAAACAGGATTATATTATGTCAAACTTGAGCATAGAATTATATAAATAAGCATGTCTTGCTCTTTAGTAAAAGGCAATACCAGCAAATGTTAGCCATTATTTAGGGATCCATTTTACATTGACTTATGTATAGATTTTCACAAATAGTATAGGATTGTCTTTTACACCTTCATGAAGCTTAATGTTGGGGAAGTCACTTTGGACAGCTGTACTAAACTTAAAACCCAGGGTAGTAAAAGGAATATATTCACCTCTCAGTTTTCTTGGCTTTGTAATTTTCTCTGTGCTCAACTTCACACACACACACACACACACACACACACACACACACACACACACACACAAAAGTTAATGACTCTCAGAGAAGTTCCTAGCTTGAACTTTTTTTTGATTGATGTGAAGAGTCCTGTTGTGAGAATATCTCTATGACAGACCTTTGTGTTTCATGTTTGTTTTGCTATTCTATTACACATTGGTAATTGCAACTAATGGTGATATTTCCTTGTCAAAGGTTAAGAGATACTGATATATGGATAAGCAAACAGTTGGTGATTAGTTTCTGAATTGCTTGATAAGTAAATCTCCAGAATCAATATTCCTTATATTCCTTTGACTAGATAACCAACTTCTTCTAAAATAATTGAATATCTTAGTCAACTTTATACCTATTAACAAATTCAATTGCTTTATGAAATTATTAGGAAATATTAATTACATTCCTCCTATTCACTTTGATCATTGCTGCTATTTTAGTTTTTCAGTTCTCAATATTATTACCACAGTATAATTTATAAATAATGTTTCAGGAAGCTATGTTACTACGGAGCTATTTTTTGTGTCACTGACTCATATAATAAGTCCCCACTCAAAAGCAATTTTACATAATTCAAAATAAGATTTTGACTTTGATATGATATAATTTCTGTGTGTAGGGTAAGGTACCAAGGAAATTTCATCCAGGAAAATGGAAGACATAAACAATAAAAGAACAAATACGAAGCAATTCAGGATTCCAGAAAGCAGGTGAATAAAAGGAAAAGGTCTATGCTAAATTGAAACAATACTTAGTAGTTTTGTATCTATCAAATCTATTGGTAATTTTATTGAAAGTTATTGCTAATTTTATTGAAATCAAGATTCTTTGCTTTCTTGAAACCACAACTAAACTTGTATTACATACTTTTGATTTCTTTTATCACACTCCAATATTCTCATAATTTTCACCTGATATTCAACTCAAATATATAAATAATAATGTGTACTATGAACAGAACAATGTGCCGCCATTTATATATTCATAAAATCTAGTATTTCTTAAAAACTCATTAGGAAGTACTCGTTTAAGTTACATTGGTTTGCTGTTTTTGACTTAAACAAGTTAACATAAGAATAATTATTTTTTTCTGAATGAGCAATTAAAGTTATAAAAATTGCAATGCACTTAAAAAGACCCCATTTTCTAAGATGTCAAAGATCATAGAAGGAAAATGTTATGTGTTAAACAATAACACCAAGGTAGACAATCATTTATTGAAAATTAAACACCTAACTAGAATTCAATAGGTTCACCATACATTGAATAAGAAATAAACTCATGGAATTTATATGGGGTTCATGTAAAAATAATTTTAAAATCATAAATTATTATAAGTCAAAGTGATAATACTTGCCATAAAAAATATTTGATGCAAAAATGAGATTGTTTTAATAGTCAATAGCATTAACTTCTGATAATAGCATTTCTTTATTAATATTTTAAAAATATAAGAAAACATTATTTTAATTGCTATGATACATTGAATTTTTAAATACTGGGGAATACTTGTTGTTTAAGAACTTATACACAAATGAACATAGAGTCTAGAGAAAACTCTATACTGCCTCTCAATTTTGCTGTTAATCTAAAATTGACACAGAATTCAATTGAAATAGTTTTAAAGCTTAGAATATAAAATTTCATTAGACATGGGTAAGAAGGTGCCAAGAAGAAACATATACATGTTGGCAGGTTTCACAACGTGGAAGAAAAATAATTAAGTAATTTCATTAGATTTGTCTTTCAGAAAGTCTATAAAATTCCATAATTATCATTAATAATATTTCAGACATAGAAGAATGATTGAAACTGCAACATTCAAGGACTTGCTGACATTGTCTCAAAGTTGAACAGATTTTGAACCTCAGAAAATAAAGCCAACTTTGTTTCAGTGAACCTGGACTTCAACACACTCATCGCCATTCCCCATTCACACTCATGTATGTACCCATGAACACACACGGCCTCACATACAGACAAGATGTAAATCACTGCTTATAGGTGGAAAGGGAATAAAGACACATAAGAACATAAATCGTTCGGTTATATGTTTGAATAAGCATCACAGTGAAAAACAAAATGGGAAAACTGTCCCAGTGAAAAGTGAAATTTCATCTTCCTACTGACAATTGAAAAGTAGCGTTGTTGTTCTTTTAAGAATATTTGCTTTTCACGAAAACAATGTTACTTTGGAAGAAAAAAGTTCTGCAAGGAAGAAAGGGGAAATAAAGGAAGAAAAGATATCATAACACTTGCCTACCTGAAAAAAAATAATAAATTAAGTGAAAACAAAGCGTAGTAATAAAACCTTCCTGGACTGCAACTCAGAAACATGAATGAATGAAGCACGAGTGGATAATTAATTGAATAAAATGATTCATCGAATAAATGACTAATGAATGTATTGATTGAATAGCCTAATTAATTGAATAACATCATTAATTAAATAAATGACTAATGGATCGATTGAATAGATCAATTAATTGAATAAGATGATTACTTGAAAATAAATGGCGTTCTTTCTTTTGACTTGACCAATCTCCCTCTCCGGGACGTGGTGACACCAGATACAATAGAAGAATCAGCATCTTATTTTCTACTGAGAGTCTCTTCCCGCCTAGACACGCCCAGGTGCTCTCTAATCATTCTTCTTGTTTGTTTGTTTGTTTGTTTTGTTTTATTTTATATCGTTATCTACCCCGGGGTTCTCCCACCCCCTTAGCACCCATGAACCATCATCTTAGTCTTTTTCGCTAAGCATTCTCAATTCTGTCAGTTTTTTGTTTTTTGGTTTTGTTTTTGTTTTTCCATTTGGTAGACACAAAGCCTCTTTTCCAGATACGCTTCCTTCTCGCATTTCCGAAATACCTGAAAAGCAATGACTTCATTGCTAAACGTATGACCGATGCAGGAACACGAGCTCCGATGCTTCTGCAGACTCGCCTTCTCGCTTTCCCGTGCGCGTGGCTCCGCCTGTTGGCCCTGTCTTCAGCAGGATGCTTGACCAGACATTTCCTCCAGCACGGAGCCGTTTCCTTTGGGGCGCAATAAAACCTAATTTCCGGGGTACTTCGAACCCTACAGTCTAAGGGGCAAAGCACGGATTCGCTGGAGCAGGTGGTGACCACGACACGATGACATGACCCAGTTAGTTGGCATCACCTTGTCACCCTCTGCCCTGCTTGTCTGTGGCCCCCTCCTCTTCTGCTGGGCACCCCTGGGTGTCTGAAGAGGCTGTGAGAGACTCTGGCTGCTGGTGACGTCCTTCCTTCCATCCATTCACCGGGCTGAGCAGAGGGGCGGCTGAAGAAGGATGGTTTCCTCAGCCAGCCTGCCAGCTTCGCCATGGGCTGTTACCATCCTGGGCTCAGTCTCCGCAAGAGCCTTGCAAGCACCTTGGCTCTCCTGGAGAAAGTTGCAATCGAATGGCCAATCAATTAACACTCACTTTTTAAATTATAAACTATAAAAATTGGTAAAAGTCATGCTTTTCTTTCTTATATATTTCTTATATATTATATATTATAAAAAGTCATGCTTTCTTAGGAAAGACCCCTGGCAGATCCGATCCAATGCACTCTAACTCACTTCCACATTATATCTGTTCTCAGTTCCCTCTGTATAATCTGACACGATGAGTATGAATTATTTCAGTCCTGGAGGATGATAGAGAAATTAATGTGAAGTGGCCAGATCTCTACTGCTGGGGAAATAGGACCTGGGATGAAGGAACAAGGAGGCAAATAGACCTAAAATATTCTTCTTTCATTTATCAGGAATTAGGTAGATTTTAACTTACAGTGAGTGTGTCAGTGTGACGTTTTGTGCTACAATGTCATAAGCAAATCTTTTCAATTGTATGAAATTGATTTAACCTTTAATAATTCTGCAACCATACGATGGAATGAATCTGTGCATTTTAGGACTAAAGAGACTTTAACTCCAACCAAGTAGGAAATGGCAACCTGGCAATCCCCACATGGCAAAACCACTGCAAAGAGCCAGTTTTACTGATGGTAAAGTAGACTCTCTCCAAGGTGTGGGGACAGAAGAGCTGTGGGCCTTTCTTGATTAAATCAAATGAGGCCTCTCAAGTAAAACAAGAAATGCAATTTCAGACTTACTTTTATTTGCAATTTTTATATGAGCTATACATGGACATTCCAAATGTGATGAGGCCAATTTTAATATTTATATTGCTTTTAACAAATTCTGCATTTTAATGGAAAATCTTTGTCACTGGTGTTTTTTTGAAAGTGATTAAGTCATATGAGCAAAGAAGCCTTCTAACAAATAAGTATGCGAAGACTTAAAATTCCATTCTAAAGTAAAGATGTGTTTAGAAACTATTTGACTCGAAACATATGTTGGTGAATGATTATCATGAAGTTAGGTCATCATAAACAGAATATTATTCTGGGACATTATTAGGGATTATAGGTGTAAAATATATTACAGGCAGAGCTTCCCTGGTAGAAATGAAGATGTTTTGTCCTTCCAACAATTTGGGATGAATGTTTAAGGGATGCTGATCTGGAACAATAAGAGATCAAGGGAGAATTTATAGAAAGTCAAACTGAAGCAAAACATACTATTTTGTGCACTTCTCCAGTTTATGAGTAGGTGGAATTAAGCTTGGGTCTTAGGGCAGTAGTGTCAGGTTTTGTTAGCTTTTTTCATTGGTTTTTACATAATATGCATTTATAAATGTAATTTAATTATGCCATCTTCTCTTGGGGCAAGTGGCCAGCCTTAAAAAGCACCAGAGGAGTCTACAAATGTCCCCATGAACTGGCTGTTTATGATGTGTTACAGCTACTGAAAGGAAAAACAAAAAGTGAAATGAATAAATATACTTGCCTTGATAATATTTCTTCTATCCTCCCTGAATAAATTTCTGTATCTATCACTTTTGATTCCATAGCATATACAGTTTGAATGGGTTCTGAATATATGACACCAACAATTGTTATCACCATCATCACCAATAATAGAAATACAATAAATACTTCTAAGTATGAAACTCAAGAAAAATTCCTCCGCATTCAGAAAAATAGCACATTAAACTGTGCATTCAGCTGAGAAAAACTGAATAATGTCTTTAACTAACGTAGCATCTTTGATTATGTTGGTTTCAGTTTACAGCATTTGATATGAAAAAAAACTAAATAAAAACAAATAGTAAAATTCTGTAATAGATCTAATTTAAGATGAATGTTCAGATTGTAAGTACTGAATATATGAATAATAGCAGCATAAGGCACACAGATAACTTACTTCAGTGTGTCAAAAATTGCAAAAATAGCACAATTAATAGATGACAATGATTTTTGAATATTTTTATCATCTGGAGAGTGCTGACTGCAAATAATCTTCACTGGAAGCATTTGGTTCTGAGATGCCATGGCATTTTTTCTAATATGTGTAAAATTATTCATCAAACACTCAATTAAAAATAATATCTAAGAAATTATGTTTTCCTGATATTTCCTAACAAAGCATCCTAGGAATATTCATTGATTTGAAAATCTATTTTAGTTGTTCTATACAAATTAGAAACACACCCAAAATTACCTTGATAGAGACAAATCTATGAATGGATAACTAAGCTAAAAATGCCAGTAGGAAGCTTGCTACACCACTGAGATAAAGACAGACATAGCTTTAGCCTAAAACAGAAACCTGGCAATTCAGAAAAGACATCCTTTGCATGCAAAGTCCATTAGTGGGCGCAGCATTGAAGGTGGTATATTCCCTGCTTTATGCATTAATATTTACTAGCACTAATTCTACCACCCTAATAAACCAAACTTCATCTTGATGCTGTATGTTCATTGAACTAATAATTTATTCCTACAGTGATGATTTAAAAGCATGATAAAGTATATAGAACGTGAGTGCTTTCAGAATTTTATATAGAATGCATATTACAATAAGAATATTCTCTGATAATAGTCTAATTATTTCTGTCAGTTTAAAATCAACGCCTTTTAAAGAACAATTTCTTTATCATCTGAGAGTATTTTCTCTGAACCAACATGACTTTCAGAATAATTTCAATTAAGTAAAGCTGATTTCAGAAACAGTTTTATAAATATTTAGGAACCTAAACCTTCCTTCTAAACCATGGAAAGTGATTGTGTGCTAATATTGTCTGACAGTGACCTAATTAGAGTTATTTGCATACTAATGAGACTTTGAAGGAGATAAGCAGTAGCATGCTTGTAATAGATAATTAATTTGTATTTCAAAATAAGCTATGGCTATTTAACAACAACTCAAACGACACATCGAATTAAAAGAGTTGTTCAAGTTACTTTTTAACAATAAACTCTTGTTACAACATTTTTTCATTTTTGCTTAAACTTCAAAATGAAGAGTTGTCTCTTAGGAATCCATTTATATGCATAAAGTGAATCCTTATTAAGTTCTTAATTCTCAAATTCATCTTCAAAACATTATCTCTTTACCAAAAATATTGGCAAATATCTCAGAAAATTGGCAATCTCTCAGAATACTTTAGATAGCATTAATGACAGTATGTTTTAGTCTGTGACCATGAGCATCTGTGTGGAATGGATTATTCGAACAATCCTCTAGAATCCTAAGACCATGATTTCATTGTTGACATGGCAGGATAAAGAGGTGAAAAAAAATCAGGCACTGAAAGGGAGTGAGGATGATGACCAAGCTATAGAGGGTGGGAGATAGGGTGGGAGGTACGGTAAGGGGTGAGGGGGGAGTGAGGTTGAAGGGGGGTGCGTGCTCACTTCTAATTTTTGTCCCCAAACATGGAGTAAGATATACAGAACCTTAAATGAACTGGCCAGGACAAGTTATACGCTTGCTTAACACATCCTATATACTGCCTTTTATTGATCATAGTGCAGAATAACTGGAATCATTCACCAGTCCCTGGAAATGGATGAGTGAGTGGAGGTGATTTAAAGGAACCTTCCTCTTCTGAACCATTAATCTCTCTTTCATGTAAGTTTCCAACTGTAACTGCGGTTTATTTTCATAAAGATAAGTCACTCTACAGTATAGTTGTTCTGTTATCAATTACTCTATGCCTGGCAGTCCTGGGGAGAAAAAGAAAGAAAACAGTGATGACATAATTGTGGGTGAATTATGAAAATAATACAGGCCTTTATCCAAGTGAAAGTTCAAATTTTCTCATAAAAAATGCTCCCATTACCCCAGAGGGCATATGCAAGGCAGACACTCATGAGTGTTATTTATGGAGCCTCTGACAAGAAGATTAAGAACCGCTGATGTTGGAGCTTCAGGTAAGTAGGGAAGGAATAATGGGGCAGCACAAACGGATGGAGGATAAGGAAGGCGGCTGCATGTCAGAAACACTAGCCTTGTTGTCATACAATTTTTAAAATTCAGAAGAAGCTTACAGGCTTGAGATCCTTTCTCATTTATAATATAAGAACCATTGCATTGGAGTCTCGGATTTGCAATTGCTCATAAATTATCATCTTAAAAATTGGAAGAAACATTGATAGGAGAGCTACAGGACATTCCAAGAGACTTTATATGATGTTATACACATATGTATATATGTATATGTATATATATATGTACACATATATACATGTATAGATGAGAAACTGGATATTTTATGGGGAACTAAAATCCTCTGTTTTCTTTTTTCTACATATACATATAACATATATATGTATATATTTAAACTCAAAATTATTTAGAGATTTTATTTTTCATTTTATATGGGGCATGACGAAAGTATAAAAGAAGTTGTGAGGACATCTTACTTCATGGACAGTAGACAATAGGTTGCAAAGTCATGTAAGCATCTAGCTAAAAGGATGTGAAATGTCTGGACTTTTTGTCTTTAAATTCACCTGGAAATTCAAGTAAGTCACTTTCATGAGTTATATTTACATGAACCATCATGTGTAATGGTATACGGGTCACAGTTTGGATGTCTCTCCCTGTCTGTCAAGGATGTCCCTTTAAAATTAACATTGATTTTGAAATCCACACCTGCCCCTGATTTCAGCAGCTACATTCTAATCTTCTCATTGCAAAGCCCTACTCGAAGGTCTGCCTGTGAAGCTTATTGATCGCAAAAACATTACAGTTAAGACAGGATTTAGAGCAAAACCAAACCAAACAGATTACCAATGTGGCAAAGGTCTGTTGACGGTTGGAACACCTCAATATTGGCATGGAATTGTAGTATCCCATTTGATTTAAGTCCCCAAATCATCTGTTTTCTGATGCAGGTATGGGTGAGGTGTCACACCTGTGCCAGTTAGCTATATAGAAGAGGGAGGTACCACTTAGTTACCTCCCCTAGTCCTGGGTGCAGCTGTGTGCAGCTGAAGCTGTACAACACCTGACTCCTTTCACTCCCTTCCCAGAGTTCCCTGACAGAAGGTGCCTTTTACTCCTAGCAGTTCTGGGGTCTCAATGGTGCTGTTTGGGGTGAAGCTGTTTTGGGGGGCATTTACACACAGGGAATGGGAAACATCGAATATTTTATTGGGAAACTACAAACTTCTCTTCGTTTGTCTCTACACACGAGTCCTATCAAAGTTCATTCACACTAAGAGTGGCATTGTCTCTGTACACATGCATGGCCTGATCTCTTAGGGCATGCGAGTTTAGGGGTCCTAGTGGGGGCCCCTCAGTCTGCCCATTAACACTTCTTTGAAGGTGTAAATCATATCCCAAGCAGGTGTCAACCTTTCTGGCGATGCTTTGTTCATGTTTGAGGATCCTCCCTCATTTCCTGCCTGATGCAGAATCTAGACAATGTCTCACTGGTACCTACACAGGTTTTCTTGAGCATTTATTGCTTCCAAGAACAGATCATGAGGCTGAAAGCGGACAGCAAAGTTGTCAGGTCCACTGTCCAAAGGGATGCTCTCTGCATCAGCAGGCTTCTCCCGGATGCCGGAAATTCTGCATTTCCAACTCCACTCCACAAGGATCCCTGGGAAAGTCACCTTGGAGCCGGTGCAGGCCTCTAGCAACACATCGCAGAAATGACATTTCCTTTGAAAAAAGAGTCATACTCTCTGTGCACTTCAGACAAAAATAGCAGAGGCCTCCAGCACTGTTCCACATTTCATGGTCTCCTGGACAAGCACAAGGAGCTTCACTCAAAAACAACAGAACCCATCGGCTGTTCACTTCATTGCAGAGAACGTCAGCGTTTTCCTGCATTCTCCCCTTCAGTCAGAGTGAAATCTGCAGCTAAAGGACAGCTGCCATAGAAGTCAGAGAGGCTGTGCTGCTGGGAAACTGTGGCGAAGACACAAGCACTTCTAGAAGAAAGAAAAATAAAAGCAAAACACTTGAGCAGGAGGCTTTTAGTGCGTGAGTGTGTGGTCCAGAATGGCAGGCTGTCTCGCCGGTCCCCACGCCATGAATGGCTCGAGTCAAGTGCCTCCTGTGCCTCTCCCGGCCCACAGCTGTTCGGGAAAGTTCTTCCTTCCATCATCCTGGCTGGTGGGAGCTTCTGTTTTGCTGGCTCTTTTTCATCATGATTTTTCCTCCGAACTTATTTCCACCAACCCTCGTTGTAGACTCTGAACTGCCCAAATGATGCTTTTCTATATTTTTTATTTTAATAACATTGCATTATAATTGTATTTAAGTTTCAGGTGGACACCATGAAGAGTCACCATATGAATATAGGACATCACGTTCACCGGTAAAGATCAATTCTACTCTGCACCAAGCCATTCTCCCCACTTTCCCAACCTCTGGCTTCCCTTCCTGTAATCATTCATAGGTGACAGTCCCAACATTTATTTGTGCCTTATTTGATTCATCTGTTTGTTGGCTTTCTTCTCACACACCATGTGATGCCTGACTCACCTTCCCTCGGCGGCATCCATGTTAGAGCTCTGATTTGTAGTTTCTTTCTTATTCACTCTTTGTCTTGCAGAAACCAGTCCATATGCCTGCAGTGAATCACTCCTCCAGGTCTCTCCTAACAGGAAGCATTGTCCCCAACAGTTAAAGGAAAGCAAAGAGTCATGTGGACTGCAGGGATTTCTTCTTGCCCACTCAACCCTTACCCTTACCAACCAACAAATGACGGGTTGGTGAGTTGAACGTTTGACTGGAGAGCAATTCACTTAGACAGGGTTTGCTCTATCTCCAATATTCTGACAAAGGGGCTAGAGTAAAATGTGTTTCTTCCATTCATCACCCCAGGTAGGTTTCTCAGCAGCCTGGGGTAACAGACACGACCACCATGCTCTCCAGAGTTGAGCTCAACACCTGACCTTCTCCGCCTGCCAATATCCCATCATCTATAAAGGATAACGAAGGCTTTACGCAGACCAAACACTTCTCAAGATCAGTTATAAAAGAAAAAACTGTCTAAGATGTTAGCCAAGGGATGGAAACATAGCCTTGTTGTCTTCTAGAATTCTTCCCTTTTCACCCAGCTTCACAGATTTCAGTAAAGTAGTTTAGTGTGGGGTTATCCATGCAGGTACTTTGTCTCTAAGACAACCAATATATGACCTTGAATGTGTAGGTGAAGGTCATCAAGCCCATCAACAGTTGTTGGCATAATGGAAGAGGACTATTTCTGATGCTGTGAGTGTCAACAGAGGAGAGCCGATGCAAGAGAAGGCACACAGGGATGCAAGAACCAGCCTCACCTGTGCCTGGGGGCCTCCTTCACATGGACTCACCAAGTCTGGGTTCAATTCACTCCTGCCTTCAATGCTCATATTTGCCTGCCTCAGGGGTTCTTCTACCAAGATCAGCAATAACTCCACACTTTCCCAAACTTAAGAAGGAGGTTGGTCTCAGCCTCTTTTACACGAATATGACTCAAACAGTTTTGTTTCTAAGCTCTTTTCCTTATAGAAACATCTTCACTCAAGTTGTCAGAATGAGCAAGGATCTATGAAAGGACTGACTGTGTATAGACATAATGGAGAAACTGTGCTGGAGAGAGATGGTGGAGAGAAATGACCAAAAACTGAAAAGAAACCTATCGCGAAGCTGCATTTACATAGGATGCTTGTTGTTTTCTAGAAGCTATCGTGACCACTTATCAAAAGGAGTCATAGATGGAAAAGACAGCCTCTCACTAAAACAAAATGCACTGGCACTGGTTATATGGGCACATGGTTTAGACACAGCGGAGTTAACCAAAGCAACTGAAGTCACTTGGCTTCTAAGTGACATAGTTTCTGCTTCCTAACCTCAATTCTGAGGGAGATTGCAAAACCTGAATTAGTACCAAGTATAGATTCTGGAGTTAGATAATTTGTTCTAACTCTGGATCCTCTAACTACCAGCCAAATAACTTGAGCAAGCTTCTTAACCTCCCACTACTTCCTTATGAGAAAAGGAGGGTTATTGTATTAAATCCCTCATGAGACATTTTGTGACCAACAACTAAAATGTAGGCAAGCTGTTTTGATGATGCCAGGTCAGTGCCTGTGGTGAATACACATTTAGTTCTTCTGAGAGAAGTCAGAGAGGAAGTTTGAGTCATGATCTTGTGAAGGTCATCCAGTTCCCCCACTTACCAATCTTCAAAAGGTTCATCCTTTCCATTGAATTTCATCTGACTACCTTGGAAATTGTTCTCTCTTTCTCTCCCTCTCTCTCTCTCTCTCTATCTCTCTCTCTCACACACACACACTAGAACACAATAAAGACTATGATTTGGATCAATGCTGCCCATCACTCACAGATACTTGGTTACAGTAATGTCTGAAATAGAGGACCAAGGAAAATGACTATTTCTATGTTTTTAACACCATTTTCAGATGTGTTTCCCATAAATGCCTCACAGTAAACGTTATTAATGGTTACTCCTGATGGATGGCAAATGGAAGCAGTTTTGGCTTGTTCTGATGTGACCGTGTCGTTGCAGTGTCCAATGAACCTTTTTTAACTCTACTGAGCAGCAAGTATGAGTAAAATTTCAGTCATGTTGAGGTGAAGGAAACTTACTCTTCGCAGTTTTGAAAGGATTAAGCTTTGAAGAAACTTATTCTTCACAGTTTTGAAATAACTGGGAAATGGTTGACATATATCTTTGATCTGGTTTTGGAAATGGTATTTTATTTATTATAGATTTAATCACGGTAATTTTTATTGGTGTTTGCTATGCTGCATATGATTTGGAGGTGTAGGTTCCCATCTCTCAGATGTGTGACTGCACCCACCACTATCCATGCTCCCTCCCTTCCTTCCTTCCCCTCCACCCCCATTTGATGGCCTCAATTCTTCAGTCACATTTCTAGAGATTCCCAGGAATTTTGTCTATACTTGTCTGTTCCTTTGTTGTGTTTCTGCATAATCCACATAAGTGAAATTTTTGTTTTTGTCTTTTGGGGGTAGTGGGGCAGGGAATATGAGAGGGGTGAACACAAGGAATTAAGGTGATAGCTTAAGGCTGGTGTGGTGGTAGGAGGACTATAGGGCTATAATGATATAAGAAAATAAAAGCGTCTTTTCTTAATTGATCAACAAATATTCTAAAAAAGAAATGAAGTCTGAATAAAAAGGTGAAAAGGAGCATTATGAAGAAAAATATCACACAAGTACCTATTGAAGTATCAATGTCATTTGACATTGATTGGACAAATACAGAAACATCCATACACTAGCATTAATAAGCAATACTGTATAAAACTGAAATACTGACAGGGACAAATGTTTGCACCCTGGTGGGGGTGGGGGTTATTCAATAAACATCCACTTATCAATAATATAAAAGAATATATAAGACTTTTTCTTAACCTATCTAAGATAAAGGTTAACAATTCATTATAGCCCAAATGAAATGTTTTTAATTCATGAAGCACTAATAACACTCAAACATAAATTGTAATTTCCTTATTGAGATGAATACAATTATACAAGGAGCAATTAAGAAATATAACCAAATTATGTCGATTCAGAAACAAAAACAGACTCTTTAGTATTGGCAGAAAACATGAGAACAGTATTTAAACTGACACTATTTTAAATCAATAAAACCATATTTAAAATAGCATAAAAGTGTAACCATTTTCAGAGGAAGTCGTATAAAATCAGATTTTCAGATGCATATGAAAAATTTAGCCCAGAACATAATGGAACCTTATGTTGGGGAATTTTGGAGAGTAAAATTATAGTAAATTCTGTTTGATCATATACTGTAGTCAGAGAGCAAAGTAGCTTTCAACTAATGGGCACACAATACTGAAGTTTGAGTAAGCTTTTTTAAAAATTTCAATTGAAATGACATCAGCAAATTAGACCAACAACTTTTTTCACCTTTTCATTTTGTGTGTGTGTGTGTGTGTGTGTGTGTGTGTGTATGTGTTGAGGTAACTCCTTTTAGGACACTGTGTAGGATTTAAGATGACATTTGATCACTAACCAGTAATTTTGAAATTCAATCCCTCTTCCATTTTCCTTTATTTCAACTAGTTAATTGGAAAAAGAGCTAATAATTTAAAAACCAAAAGAAAACAAAAAACAAGAACTCATAGAAAAAGTCATGTCAAATGACTTAAATCCCGATTGCATTCAAAGCAAGGATTATCTAATTAGATAATAAAAAGATCTAGAATTTTCTCAAGTGTCAATATAAATATTGATTTGCAAAGAGTAAGTTCTTAATGTAAAGAAATGGTAGATTGGTTGACTATTTCTACCCATTGAATATTTAGTATTCATGTTATTGATAGAGGTGGAACATTATAAATGGAAAAAAAAAATAAATGGAATTCATTTTGAGGTCTCTTTCTCTATATTTTTCTAGGTATTATTTAAATTAAGATCATTCATTTGAAGCTAGTATGATGACACTATCCATAAAAGCAAATACTCTGTCAATATTTTCTCATTCTTCTATATGATTAACTACTTTGTCTTCAGTACTATATAATTTGTACTAATTAATACCTAGTAAAGGCTAATTTATTATCTAGTATGAAAGGCATCTAAAATGCCCCACTAATTCAATAAACATAAAGATATAATTTATATTGATAAAATAATAGTGTCTCCCCACTCAAGGACAGTGGATAAATATAGTTTTCACATGCATTGACTTTATTTCACTGTTATATGAGAAAACTCAAAGGAAGGAAAATCTACTTCAAATTGCTAAGAAGCAAGCAACATCTATTCTGACTCAGTGTTGGAAATGGTCTATTTTAATTTTTTTTTAATTCTAAGAATGCCAAATTTTAGGGGAAACTTTCCTTTAGTAAAAACTTTATGCAGTATATTTTCATTTGCTTGAATTACAAGAAGAAACTTTTATTTGGTCACTTTCTTTAACACCTGATTGATGGGCCACTTCCCTTGCTTTCTTCATTAGAAAAGGTAATAAGATCATCAAAATGAATACAGCAGTATTCTGAATGATATTATTTCTCTCCCCAAATTGCACTTATGAGCATGGAGGTAGCATGGATACAGCCCAGACAGAAAGTGGTGGCACTCTCAGACTCATTTTGCCATGGAGTTTCCCTGCCAACCTCTGTATTCATTTAGAAAATATACCTTTCTCCAGACTTGTGATTTCTTTGCTGCTGAAGACAAGAAATCCATGGCAATCCAGTGAGGTCAAGTACTATGATAGTGACTCCATCTATGATGGTGTTTGCATGTGGTATAACTGCTCTCTCTATCCAGAAGTGTAAAGTCTTGATAACCCACTGTCTTATGGATATTTAGACGTCAAAAGTGATGTTCCACAGAGAGCAACAAAATTTAACACGATTCCATCATAAAGCAATTCACTGTTGCTCCCAATAAAAGTGTCAAAGCAAATCATCAACATGTGGACATTATATGATCATACTGAGAAAGCTGAACTCTAACTTGATACCAGACCCATTGAGAAAAATAAAAGGACAAAAACTATCAATAGGATATTTTTAATGGCATTTTAAATCATTGGGATCTGGAGCTCAGCTAGAACATTAAAATGTGGTTCCAAACTATGTGTGCATGCAGATGGAGGAATCAAGAATCATGATCAACACCATATCCCACAAGTATTCCCCACTGTGCTTTTTGGCCATGATTTTCAACAGGCTTACTGTAAAGCTCCTGAACATTATCACCAGACTTTCTAGGAAGGAGAGGGAATAACTCAAAAAATGACAACTTTCAATGTATGCACAGAATTTCTATAAAATCAAAACATTGGTAGTTGAGTGGGCCAAAACCTCATGTATTTACATCAATAAAATATGGACCCCAAGACAAACGGTCTCAGTTGAGTAATGCATTGCATTTTCCACTGTTTTTAGAACAAGTGAGTAATGACAGTGAAAAGCCTTGGGTTCATTAAAGAAAAACAAATTTACTGTACTGGAGGCCTTTATTTAGAAGGAGCCTGTGATGCAAGCTGACAGTTGCTTTGTTTAGACAAGTGCCATAGTTTTATGTCATTAGCCACATTCCCTAAAGTCAAATAGCACCATTAGTCTATCAGCATCCAACGTAGACATCCAATCGCAACAGGAAAACAACAGTTTCAAATGACAGGACCAAATCTTTAGATCAAATCATTGCATTTCTTTCCCTACATGGAAACTGTTTGCCTAATGTGATCCCCATGTGCTAGATCATCGACAATTTGTTGAGGTGAACTAATCCAGGTTCTCATTCTAAATTTCTTTTTAGGAAAACAAAATGTTTTAAAATAGCAAGAAATAATAAGAATATCCTGAAAGCTACATGTTATTTGAGACATGACTATAATGTAACTACCAGTTGGATATTTCTTGATTTTGAACAGATATATATACTCCCCATAAACATAGGAAATTCAAATAAAATATGTCCTGTCTCAGGTCAGGGTGATACAAATTGTCTTTAAATTATTTCAAGTAACATCTAGTAAGAACTGAAAGTAAATAAAGTGAGAAAGGCAAAAAAAAATACTATATACAGGGTAGACTGTTCTTAAAACCCCTAAGATAATGGTCTCCTTCAGGGAAGTGTTATCATTTCTTTGCTTGAGGGAGTCAGTTACTGGCAGACACAAATTTGAGTTAAAAGGGACCAATAATAAAAAAAAATAGGAAAATTTTTCTCTGTTGATGAAAAATAACAATTCATGAATCAACCTGTTACAAATGTGCTTTATATCTTTATTAGTGGTCTATAAATGTGTTCTAAGTTGATCATCATTTTTATTAGGGATACTTTGTAGTTTCAGATACATTCAGCATCCAGGGAAACACTACCACATCTGCACTCCTCATGCATTTTAACTACATTTTAAACAGTTGATAATTTTCTTTATCTCAGGTCCTAACATTGATCCACAAAACAGAGGGAACAGTCCAGATTGTTTAGCTGACAAATAACTTAGTTGAATTATCTAAAATATAAAACCAAAAGACTTGTTATATTTTTTCAAGCATTTATCGATCATTCAGTTTTCTATACATAATAAAATGTCCTTCGAAGAACAAGCATGTTTTATACAGATCCTTACTGTTTTTCACTGACACAAAACGAAACCATTAAATAACAAATAAAAGCAATCTCAAAAGAAAATTTTTAAAGATTGTACAATAACTGAATTTAAGGAAAGGCAGTTAGCTCAAAGCCCCCTGGCTATTTTCAAAAATAATTTTGTTTATTCTCTGTTGTGAAAAATACAACACGAAGCATTGACTATTGAGTAAACCTACAGTTAATATAAAATCTGTTTTCCGAGCCCTTGACAGATGGTTTGATGTAAATTAAAGCTATGATTCTGCCATTTAGAATTTGTAGGAGATGCATACATTTGAAGGTACATTAGTTCCAAACTATTTATTTCAAAACCACCATATATTTGGAAAAATCATCTGATTTACTAACATCTCTAGTGTGCAGATGATAATATAAAAAATACAGTATAGCAACAAAGTGCACTCATAAGGGTAGCATCCACATTATCCAATAGATAACAGCATGCTCTGTCCAGGATAAAAGAAACCCAAAACAGGTGGTAGTCACATAAGCAAGGTGTATACATCAGATTCTTTTAGGAACTAATAGGAGGCAAGATTAGAAGGGAAACAATCAAAATACTGTAATTTAATGTCCATATCAGAATCATACATTGTTGTAAAGCTGCAGAGACACAAAATAAGATGAACAAATACATAAAATGTTTCTGTATTGCTCTCATTTATAAATTTATTCAGATTATTGTGCATGTATTTTTTCAAAAATACCGAATAAACCAGTGATTTAAAAATGTGATAGGATTGATTAGGCCACTGATTAACCAAGCTATCCTTCTGTACTTTTCACTTGAATTTGCTACGTTAGTGATCTTGTTATGTCTGTGATAACTGCAGCTATTTTTCTTATCTTAAATAGTTTCATTCATTTCTTTATCAGGTCCTTGGAAATTATAGAAAGTCTATTAAATAATAAAACTTTCAGATCTCATCAAGTCTTAGTGTTTCTCTGTGTACTGTATGTGTCACTACCAATAGAGTAGCTTTAAAGGCTGAATCCCAGTGGGGAATATCACTTATTTTAAGAATTTATCTTATCTGACACATTCAAATTAAAAAAAAATGTAATCATGTTTTCATTCTATATGCACGACAATTTTCTTACAAATTTATGTTGGGCATATGCAAGCATTAATTGTTATTATTATTTTTCTTCTTAAACTCAGTGTTGGATGAATGTTCAGGATTAAATACTAAGTTTTAGAGTAGTTGAAAAATATGTGGATATCAAGTCTTAATCAGGCAAGTGAGGTACTTGTTCCTTTTATGCTGCTCAGGAAAAAAAAAAAAGCTTTGCCAACTATATGCATTTTTTAAAAAAATAAAAAGCAACACTTAGCATACTAATATCATCACCAGGACAAACCTCTTCTCTGAGAACACTCCAAATCCCAATCTAGATTGGGGCTGAAACTTTGAAAGGTCATTCTATTTTATATGCCTGGAGAGCATTATCCTATTCTCCAGCAAAATGATTTTTGTTGACATTCGTCAGCATTACCATTTTATATTGAATAATGCTGTTAGTTAGGATATTCTAAGTGACAAACAGAAGCTCCCCACTCAAGGTATATTTTTGGCAACCTTTACAAGGAATCAGAAAGACGGGTGACCTCCACTCATTAGTAAAGTTTGATGGTTAACCCTGACTCCCTCATTCTGCTAATCCCACCCATTCTCTGCCATTATCCTTCCCTCACATGACTATTCTAGTGTTGACAATATGGTTGCCAGGATTAGGTAAGTTCATGGGCAAAAGGGAAGAAAACTAATTATTCTCAAATTGCAAGTATGAGTGATTAAGGTACTTACTCAACACTAATATAATTCTGAAAACAAAAATAAATCTAGTCTCAACCATGCTTCAGGGTAGTTAGTGTATAGCAGATATTTGCACAATTTTCTCAGTCAATTCTGCCAGTCATCCTTAGGAGACAGCATTTACCTCTTTTTATAGACATAGAACTTAGATGTCAGTGAGCTGAATAAGTTGTCATGGAATCGAGAAACGGTAGAAAATTTGCATCAGACCTAGGAGACTATCAAATTCACACTCCTGCAAGATTCATGTGAAGCAAGTTTGGAATTCCTTCTTCCATGTAGAATTTTTAGTGACTTTTACACACATGAATAATTATGCCTAATGTGCTTATGTTGGGAATCTTTGTCATTTTTCTAGTCAAACTTGTTTCAGAAGTGTATTTCTTTTGAGGTTTAGGTTATGCACTAAATTTATTTTCAAATAAGTTTAATTTCTGGTCTTATTTGAAAACCTCTCTTACTTTGATAAAAAGAAATAGTCACTAACTGATAAAACCCTCTGATAATCTGTAAAATACACATCTTTCTAGGACTGTGGTTTAGGTGACATCAAAATAGTTGACAGATTTACACCTCAGTATTTGATTTGTTTAGTAACAATCTCTCAGTTCTACATTTATCTGGATGTACACATCGTATGCACACACAGAGAAGTCTGTCTTACTATTTAATGACTGATGGCAGTATCAGGGAAAGCGAGGTATAATGTTTTCAAGAGCTGAGGCAAGAAACAGCTGCACAAATCAGAGACTACTATACAAGGAAAACCAATAGTTTGCCTTGTGGTTTGAAACATTGGGTAGCATTTGTACACTTCCAATTAGGAGAGAAGAAACCCCAGCCGCCAACTGACATCACTATGCCTAATTGGTGAGTAGGTATCTTGAGAAGTTCTCTAAATCCATTTTAAGATGTCTTTTTAAATGATTTTCATCACTATAAAATGTTGCACATCTGGAACAAATATATCTCACTCCACATTATTCACACAGGCCCAGAACTCGTTTACCAACCTGGTCACAAATGACCAGGGTTCAGACTATAAAATCTAAAGAAACATTCAGTTGACTCTTTTACTAGGCTCTCTGTGTTTTCCAAATGAAGGTAAAAGACACATGGTCGCTGGTCTCTGTGAAAAGTTTGCAGCATTATTTTTTCACCTAACCCTGCAAGGAATTGTCATCTCCATAGCATTTAAGTATGCAGACTGCCCTGCACTCTTTCCAACTTTCCCATACACACCAGTGCTCCTGGTTACTTTCTCTTTGTCCACCAAGACCAACGATAAATTGCCATGAAGCTCACCTCTAAGTTCTAGAGTCATCTCAAAAACACTTCAAGAAATTCCATATAAATATGTCTGTATAATAATAGCTATTAATATAGCCATATATGAATTTCTGCTGGATCTTACATTATGTGAGGTCACTCATAAATTAGTCGTTTGATGCACTACAAGTTAAGAGGAGTCATGCATAGGAAAGATTTCACTGTTTATAACCTTCAAAATAGAATACAACATTACTTCAACAGCTTTCCCAAGAGTCAACTATTGCTTGATTTGGACTTTATAAATATATTATGTCTCTTTTTTGGTATTTTTCTAATTTGGGGGTATTTGATTTCTCGTGTGGTTTAATTTTTTGACTTATTGGAAACTAGTATTTCTACAAATTGTCTTTTAGAGCAGTTTCTCAGTTATGTTGAATATTACCATTTCCTTACCTAAAAAGAACTATTTATCTGTGAAGATAAAAATAATTTATGAAATATTACTATTTTCAACAGTTACTCTGTCATTTAGTTGTGCTATTTCAACATGCCAAGTGCTTTCTATTATAACTAACTAGTAATGAAATTTGTTTTGGTTGATCTTTCTATAAGGAAACCTTAGAGAAAGGAATGAAGCCTTGGCAGGTTCTAAAATTGAGAAAAATATAAATTTGCATTGATATCTATTATTGGATCTGCATTTCAATTTCTTAGGTATAATTTTTAAATCCATCAAGGTTTTTGTAACTTAAATTACCTTACAAACATAACATAATACATCTAACTCTGTCTTATAAATTGTTTACAACAGATAAAATAGAAGCCCTTTTGACCTTGGCTTCTAAATTCATTGGGTAGCTATTGATTTAGAGCAAGAAGTCATTTGATTGCATACAAGAAAAAAACAGCCAGGACATTTTATTGATATAAAGTGATACAAATCTCATAAACTCATAAGAGCATGAAGATCTGTTTCCTTATGTAGTGAAAACAAAACAGCAGATAATTCCACAAAGATGAAGAACTTTGATATTTTTAGGACCATAGGTGGAAAGGAGTCCCAACTCAGCAAGAGGTTAGCCTAGAACAGAGATCGCTCTCAAAGTGGAAACACACCCACTCTGGTCATGGACCCCTCCTGGTAACAAACAAGGTGCTGAGAAGAGCTAAATGGCTTTGACTCAGCTAACAGTTGACTGGGATTACAGCTTGGAATCCATCTCTCTTTCAGGAGATGTTTCAAAGATGTTTGTTTCATTTTTTAAACTAAAGGAAGAGTCAATTTGTTAAGTGTCACCTATAGACAATAACAGTTGAGAGACTTTGGAGAGTTTTTGAATTTGTGAAGTGCTGCTTATTGGTCTGTTGGCTAAATTCCTTCAAATTGGTACAGATCATCAATGAAGTAGATGCACAGACACACCACCTTCTTTTCTTCTGGCTTTCTATCACTCTCTGGAAGACACTTCAAACTGTATAGAAATCTTATTTGTGACTTCTAGAAATTATGGGTTATTATCTTTAAAATTCATTGAACTACAGTCAATAATTGAGGTTTTAACAAGACAGAATGTTAGAAATTTGCTTAACTTTCCCTTGGGTCTCACAACCGATTACTTTTATAACAGTCAATTCATTGTATACATTCTGTTTTTAAAATACAAGTATACATACCAATCATTGGAATGAAACATTTAACTGTATTCTTTAATTCTGCCTTACCATTATTTCTTTTCCATCTGTGGGACTCTATCTTCTGACGGTGTGTTAACATTTTCTAAATACTGACAGGCACTTGTTTTGTCTCTTGGTAGTTTTATAAGTCATTGCCTTAAATATTTAGAACTTCTTAATTATCTGAATGCAAATAAGTCACATTTTCCTTTCAAAAAATATAAAGCTGTTTTTGTAATGCTTTTGACTTTGATTTCATTTTGCCTGATGATAACATTGGTATATAACAGTTCTAATTAATATGTTTTCTGTATATTTAGATGTAATTATTCCTTTTTCAATCATTTTTTTGCATTGATTTGAATTTAGGTTTTAGCCATATAACCTTTCCAATCTATCTGTAAGTCGATTGCGCTGACCTCTAACCCTAAATTGAGTTCTGTTGTCTTGGGTTGCTTTTTACAGTGAACTTGGTATCCTCTCAGAATAAATGTCTATCTGAGCAACTTAGGAAGTGGGCTTCATGCTCTGCTAAGGCAATAACCCAGGTGGTTTCCCTGCTCACCAGGTGAATGAATGAACTGCTAGAAGCTGAGGCTGGCTCTTCTGATGTCCCGCTCCCTGTGTCCCTCAGACCTCAGAAGCAGTGAGGATGCTGAATGGCACCATCTCTGTTCACATGCTGTTGAAAAGGTATTTTGCTTGCTCTGTGATGTGGGTCCAGGTAAGCAGGTAATTGTGATTCTAAAATGGAGATCTGTCCCCTAAGGTCACCTTCAGTCTCTCAGGAGAAGCCCTGGCTTAGGTAGGGAAATCAGCCATCTCTGCCCTCATGGGGTGGGGCTTGAGCCATGGATAATGGCATCACCACAGCAGCAGATGCCACTACTATGTCACATTCCTCCACGCTCAGATAACCAGTCCCTCCTGAGGTACTTGGTCTTGAGCTGCTGCTTACCATGGAATTCGTCTTCTTCTTTCATGTAGCTATACCTCTTCAGACCTATTGCTCTTCGACCTCTTCCTGTGTAACCATGAGGAAAGACATTGTCAGGGAGAAAAAGAAGATCTCCCAAATTGAGTAAGTGCTTATGGAAGTGGTTGTCCATGGAGGTGGGGCTGTTCTTGGGAGAGATGCTGGAGATGAGCTGCCATCACTGTGTTTGTCATAAAGGTTGTTGTGGTTGGATTGTGCTGTTTGCTAAATGGAGTCAGAAGACACCAGGGCTTTTGTGGAAAAAAGGTGCTGGTTCTGCACATTCATTGCCCCGTGTTCCTCCCACCTTTCTAATGCCCCATTAGATGTCTGTGTTGCTTAAAAACCTGGGGAGATCACTGGAGTTTAGAACCTAACACAATTTCATATAGAAAAGAAAGTCTTCATTGCTGACTTTGGTGAACATGTTGGTTTTCAGGAATGGAACTGCTATGTAAATGGAGGGAATGTTTCACTTTGCTTTATTGAGAGCATTTACCAAGCACCATTACCACCTTGGAAAATCATAGCATCTGTGGCGAAGCTACTTACAGTAGTTGAGTTTCATTTAAACACACATGCAAGGCTCTGTTTCTAGCTGCCATCTCCTGGACCTTGGTTCCTCACAGGTGTGAATAGCTATGTTGGATTATTTCATTATGTTCCAGTGTGGCCACACTTCCACCTGTTCATATCCAGTGTGTTGTGGTATATTTAATTTACTTGAACTTTTTTTCTCCTGCATATCACATACTGTTAGTCATTTCATTTAACAGATATCTAATATGGTCACTTATATTTTGCATAACAGTTGTCTCTAGATCTTGAAGACAGCAAACATTTTTCTTTCTTTCTTTCTTTTTTTTTTTTTGTTACTGTGAAATTTAGGGTTGAGATGGATGTGTTGAGAAGCCCTTTTCTGAGGTACACATGGTCCTAAGGGACCTGAGGTCCCTATCTTCCCTTTGTGATGAGAGATGTTCAGATGTAGTGAGAAGGTAGGAGACGCAGTTAAAATGGAGCGATGATACAGGTCAAGGCCATCATGTTTAATGATGTGAGAAATGAAGAAGAGGAGAGAAACTTGTTCTTCTGCATCTTTATACTGTGTCACCGAGACAGGGACCGAAGTCTCCCAAGGAACAAAGATTTATTCTTATTTAACAATTAACGACCTCATGTGCTTCTTGCAACCAATGATTAACTTGACTCCTTGTTTATAGTCTCTTCGCTTTTTATAACGTCCGCCACTTAGTCCATCATACATGAGATCCATCGAATTACAAGCAACAGACCGCAGCGCTAGTGTGACAACTGTGGTCTCAGCCTTCATGCAGGGATGGCCATATGGG
>PVHY01010723.1:0-12378 GCA_004024945.1 Uropsilus gracilis
AAGAAGAAAAAACAGATGAAATTAGCAGTAATAATCTGTATCTAAAACATTGTTACTTCAATATCTAATCAATATCAAAATCATTGTAGAAACAGTGTGCATTCTTCTTTTCATACTAAGTGTTTGAAATTTGCTGAATATATTATACCCACCACATTTCCTTGAAGGCCAGAAACATTTCAAGCATTTAATGCCACAAAGGATTGGTGGCTCCTATATTGGACAGTGCAACTATGAACATCACTTAAGATCCATCATGTTACCACTTACTATGGCACAAAATAGACTTGTAGAAGCAAATCATGGAGGTACCATTTCTGAGTCTATCAATGTCATACTAAGTGGCTTGGGGTAAAACTCTACTAAGTCTGCCTACTCTGTATTCCCATCTGCTAAGTTAGTTTGTTATGTTGCTCTTTGTCCATTCTTCAAGAAAACATATAGAATTTAAAGAATATGGGAAACTGTCCTGAGAAATAGAAGGGAAGCATCCTATTTGGTCAAGACTGTTTAGCTTAAGCACTGAAAGTTCATGTCCCTGGCTAACAAGGAGAGCTGGTTGGTCACCCTACGTGAGAGTATCTAAAAAAATAATAATGTGAGTGCTATGTGGGAGAGAGGGTTTTCAGATAAAAGTTTATCATTGTACCTAACGATTTTGTACATGGCCTGGTTGGTGAAGGTTTATCATTGTACCTGATAATCTTGTACATGGCTGGGTTGGTGAAGAAGGGCTCATCCAACTCATTGTGGCCCCACTGCCTGTAGCACAACAAATCAATAATCACATCTTTCCGGAACTGGCGCTGGTATTCAAAAGCTAGTCGTGTGGCACGGACCACTTCCTCTGGACTATCTCCATTGACATGGATGATGGCACAGCCCACAAGCTTCCCTGAGGAAGAGAAGACCAGAATGAAGTAGGTCAGCTAACCCTGGAAGATAATAATCCACCTCCAACTACTATTTCCTGAGTGAGGAGACAGCCCATTTCCTGGGTAGTTTAGCTTGCTTGTTAAGAACCCATATTTAGGAGTCCAGATGACAAGAGTGTATTCAAATACAGATTTTGTGACTTGTAGTATAACTGGTAAAGTTCTGAATCTCAGTTATAACATATAGTTATAACAAGATAATCGCTCCTCCCTCTCAGTGGTACCATAAAGATTAAATTAGTTAAAAGACATTAAGTGTTTAACATACCTAGCACATAATAAACAGTATCTATGTTGGTACTGCAGTTATCTTCCTTTCAAGATAAAGAGATCATCAAAAGATACATCATAAAAAAAAATGTTCAACAGAAATCTCAGAATATATTTTAATATCTCTATGAAATCAATCACAAAAAATTTGCATAGTCCCAAAAGACTTCTGGGCCAGGCTTTGATGTGAAAGCAGAATATTTCCTACTCCTTAACAGCTGTCATAACCCTGTGATACAGTATGAATAACAAAAATCCTGCCTTTTTTTTTTTTTTTTTGAGACTAGGTTTCGCTATTTTTGCCTGTGGAACCGCAGGCTCTTGTTGCCCAGGGTACCACGGACTCAAGCAATCCCCAGCCTCAGCTTCCCAGGTAGCTGGGATGACAGGCGCGCGCCACCACGCCCAGCTATTTTTTGGAACTAGGTCTCGCTATGGGCCCCAGGCGGGACTCGAACCACGATCCCTAGCCCAGGCCGCTTCATGGGCTGAAGCTTACAGGCATGAGCCACCGTGCCTGGCCTTAAAAATCCTGCCTTTAAACACTACCAATTTCCACAGGTCAACACAAGTTGACTTTCTTACTGAATATCTGATCTCTAATCAGACTACTGAGGCAAATTTATAAAACATCTCAGTTTTGGCAAACATCTTGGATACCCCAATTTTGAATTTCCTAAAAACAATTTCTTTTAGGATTGCCTGGATATTTAAGCAATTTGAGTTTGTACCTCTAAATTACAATAGTGTGGATTTAAAGTTCATATTCAGACATTAAAAGGAATATAACTCCACTAATGATTACTAATCATATCTGATCCAAAATGTTAGAAGGAATAACCAAAGAGGCTTAGTGTTCTGAGTTAAGTAGAAATTTCTCAAAAGATGTTTTGTGACTCTGGATATCAACTCTGTCCCATGTTACCTACCAATATCACTACAGTATAAGGAAGACCTTCCTCTCTCTGCTGGAGTGGTGTAGCCCAGCTGGTTATTGACAATCAGATGGACACTCCCACCGATTCTGAAATGTGGGAGATTAGAGAGTGTAAAGGTTTCAGGAACAATTCCTTGACCACAGAAAGAAGCATCACCATGAACCTAAATCATGGAGAAGAGAAGAGAAAAGGAACACAAGGGATTCAGAAACTTAGGTAGTTGGATTGAAAAACACCTTTCAAATTATAACAGGAATAAAATCAACCACCCTCTCACTGTTCCCCTGTCCTTCTAAAAATATGCTGTTATGAGATTTTCTAAAATGGTTATGTTGATCTCAAGAAGTTTTCAAAGAGGCTATATCAGTCCTTTACATCTTGTAGCCACTACCAAATGACTTACTCATTCCATCCTATATCATCACCTATAACCATCACTTAAGCAAAAACTCTGGTCAATTCAACAGCACTATAGAAAGAAGGGCTACCAGAGATGGAAAATGAAAACCAATTCCAGTGAAACTTTCAGGAATATGGTCCACAAGAAAAGAGGGACAGTACACAGCTTTGAATGCTCCATCAATTACATTGTCTTCTGATATGCAGGAAGGAAACTGCATATAGCTCACATCACCTAATCCTCACTGGGTATGTAGTTCACTGTTGTGAACATAAAAGAGTGATGTAAGCACAAAGACAGAAGGTATGGAGGGTCAATTATACATCAGTGAAAGGAAGCTTTAAGGAATATAAAATATTATGAGAGAATACTTAAAATGTGTCATTCTTCTAGGACCTTTGAAGTCTGCTAAATCATCATTATAAAATCTGGTATAATAGAAAAGGAGGAAAATTTTGAAAGAAAAGTTGAAAACAAACAATGAAGGTACTGTAGATGTTAGATGTTAAAAGAAAGTGTAAGCTATAACAATTTCATGCTAGAGGGCTATTATCATAAACAGGCAAATTCCTTAACTAAAGAAAAAAATGATCTGATAAGCCTTAACTTAAGGTAACCAATACCTTTTAGGTCTTATACTAAATATGAATGAAGACCTAAATATGAATAAAGAAAGAACACTTGAAAGAATTTACTCATTTTTATTATTATTATTATTATTTTTAGAGACTAGGTCTCGTTATTTTGCCTGGGGTAGTTTCGAACCCTCGGACTCAAGCAATTCCTAGCCTCCGCCTCCCAAGTAGCTGGGATAACAGGTACATGCCACCGTGCCCGGTTAAAGTATTTATTTTTTTAAAATAACATTGAAAATATCCTTTAAAGAGTCGTTGCTATATAAGTAGAAAATCTGACTATGGGAGGAGACACTGCTTCAACTCTGAAATTTCTAGTCCATATCCTCCCAGTTTGTAGGATGAGTAGGAATGCCTCATATTTTGGAGGATTTAAACCTAAAATAACATTGTCTCCACAGTATGATACATTTTCTCACCTAATCCACTCAACAACTAGGTAGGGGTAGGAAAGGAAGTCACAGATAAGAAAACCAAGGCTCAAAATGAAAGATTATATATAATTCACATGTTAGACACTAGACCTCCTAAGGTGCCTGCCTTCTCTACTTATTTGAATAAACTTTCTCCTGGTTAAGGAATTATTTTGTACATGTTTCTCATTTAATCCTCAGAATACTATAAGGATTTTAATATACTCCCATTTACCTATGCGATTCAGAAAATCTAAGTAATAAAACCAAGCACAACAGGCTAGGATTTTAACTCTGGTCTTTTTGATTCCAGAGTCCTTGTCTTTTCTACAACACACTACATTTAGCGTCCAATCCAAAGTCACAGTGGTGTGTGCAGGGTCAAGGAGTTTCTGGCATCTGAATAACCCCTACTCCTGGGTGATGAGATGTCTTTTTTTAAAATATTAAATAATTTATTTATATATAAATTTCACATCTTTATGATTTCACATCTTTATGATGTGGTTCACCACCCCCCTATGGGATGTCTTTTAGGGTAATGATGTAAAGGATCTATTTGCTCCTTTTCAGAAACTGTCACAGAAGAGGCCTTTCTAAGAATATAATATCTGTTCATAAAATGCATTGGTTTTTGTTTTGTTTTGTTTTGTTTTGAGACTAGGTCTTGCTATTTTTGCTTATAGAACTGCAGGCTCACGTTGCCCAGGGTACCACAGACTCAAGCAATCCCCAGCCTCAGCTTCCCAGGTAGCTGGGATTACAGGCACGCGGGACCATGCCCAGCTATGTATTTTGGGGAACTAGGTCTCGCTATGTGCCCCGGATGAGACTCGAACCGCAATCCCTGGCTCTGGCTGCAGCTTCCTAGGCTGCCACTTACAGGCATGCACCACCATGCCTGGCCCACAACATTCATTGTTTTATACTAGTCTTGGAGTTCTGAACACTAAATCATATCATATAACCATGTCAGAATCAAATCCAATTCTCCCTATCAATAATTTAATAATGACTATAAGTTTCTGATCCATATAAAATTAGCATGAATAAGAAAATGTAGTTATTTGTATATGTAGCAAATATTCTACTGTCTTACAGATTTATCTATTTTTATTGGGTTTGAAGACTAGTTATTGATAACCAGGAGTTCATATATACCACTGAGAATTCATATTTAAACAAACACTTATAAAAAAACATGACCCACAGACCAAAACTCTACAAGATTCCTGCTGGGTCACTAAACTGAGAATAAGAGGAAGCAACATCCACACTCATAATTTACATTGCTTGCCTGTACCAAAGACCTTCATTTCAAAACTAAAAGCAAATGAAATTAAGTTTGGGCTCTGGTAGCCTTGTTAGGTATGTGGACACTTTCAGAAGGGTATCAACCTGTCCTCTTAGAAGTAGCCATTTATGCCAGTCAACACCCATTGAATTCACTCATAACTGGGAAAGAAGAAACAGTGAAAGTTTCTATCTAATGTCTGACCTGAACACTTAATCATCCCAAAAGTCTATCTTGGTTTCATCTTGAATGTCTGCCATCCTCTTTGATCAGTCAACCCAAACACTCTTTCTCCCTGGTCTTCCCAAACTCTGGTCTCACTTCCTAAAGCTACAATTACCTGTAAACAAATGACTTTGTCCCCAGGCTGTGCACAACTGTCTGGAGAGTAATCCCCATCCTTTCGGGACTGTTGTCTTCCACGAGTCTTCCCGACAGCCACTGGGTTAACGGCTTCCAGATGCGAGGGGTTAGGCAGCATTGTCACATGGAGGGGGTGGTGTGCCCCGAAGTCCAGGTCCACCGAGGAGGTCAGATGAGACAGAACATCTCCAGTGGCTGAGATATTTTCTGGAAATTCACTTAAGCCTCGCATTTTACGGAACATCAACTGTTATGAAAAAATATATAATAAACATCATAGTTAAGACTAGGGAAGAGAGCCAATTATACCTCTAAAAATTTATGCACATGCTTCTATACTTATTATTACTGTGGCAGTTTCTAATTGCTCGAATACACAAAACTATTTGGAAATGTTTACAATCAAATGAAATGTCAATACTCTAAATCTAACATCACATGAATTACCTCCCCCTTGCAAAGAAGAAAAATATTTTTTCTTAACTACACCAGTTAGAATATACTTTCCATAAGAACTTTGTAATTGCCTTGTTAAATATAGACAGGAAAACAGAATAAAACTAAATCCTATTTAACTAAGGGATGACATACCACTTAGCTCAAGTCAGATCCAAAAAGTTATACTCTATGGGCTAACAAATACAAGTGAATTAAGTAAAAGCTCTCAATAAAGAGATATTTTGAAGGTTATAATTCAAATTTTGGAGGAATTAAAGTGATGGACAATGGAAGGAGTCACAGTACATAAAATTTCCTAAGTAAAAATACATTGAATAATTTTGCCTATGCTAAATATAACAATAATTTAAAAACCTCTTACACTTTATTTATTTATTTACTTACTTACTTATTTATTTATTTTGAGACTAGGTCTCGCATTTTTGCCTGTGGAACCTCAGGCTCACGTGCCCAGGGTACCACAGACTCAAGCAATCCCCAGCCTCAGCTTCCTAGGTAGCTGGGATTATAGGTGCGCACCATCATACCCTGCTATATTTTTTGGAACTAGGTCTCACTACATGCCCCCGGCGATCCCTGGCCACGGTCATGGCTTCCTAGGCTGCCACTTACAGGCATGAGCCACCATGCCCGGCCTACCTTTCACATTTAAAAAAATATTCTATTGCCCAATTCTCAAAGGACTTCCCTGAATGCAATCTCTCATCTTATTCTCACAATATTTTTATATGATATCTATAGCATATAATCACTCATTTTAAAAATGTACAAACAAGCAAGAGAATTTAAATTCTTCAAAGTCTTTGGTTAGCAAGTAACAAAGCTTTTCTCCAACCAAGTATTTATCAAAACAGTAAGCTATTCTCAATGATATAAACTGAATGATCTTTAGTTTGCAAAAGTTTCTTAGTGACCTATCTATAAATCATGTGGGAGAGTGAACCTATAGTATATTCTATAGTATATTATGTATTAGTATATTATGACCTATCTATAAATCGTGTGGGAGAGTGAACCTATAGTATATTCTATAGTATATTATGTATATTCTCATAAACATGAAAAATTATAATTATTTCTGTATCTTTAAGTAGTCTTTCTGCCTAGGCTATTTTAAGAATGCAATTTTTGGTTTAGGAATTTCTGAATATATTTGAACATATGGCTCCATCTGCCAGTCACTTTATTCTTTCATAGTCTAGTCTACCTTTTGTAAGGTATTTTCTTTTTTTAAAAAAATAATTTATTTATATATAAATTTCACATCTCTGTGATCTCTGGGGTCACCTCCCCCCCTGACTGTTCCCTCCCTGTCCCATCCCCCACCCCCAGGTTGTGTACTTCAATTTGGTTGTTGGCTTGTTTTGACTTTTCTTCATGGATTTTTGTTTATCTTTCCCATGTCTCATATAGTAGTGAAACCATTTGGTTTCTGTTTTTTTCTTTTTGACTTGTTTCTGCTAATATGAATTGTTCTAAGTCCATCCATGTTATCGTATTTTCTTTTAAAAGTTAACTACCAATCTCTTAGCATCAGAGAAACTCAAGTCTGAGTACAGTGATGGAGCTTGGCCCCTAGACATGATACCATCTGTATTTCTTATAGTCTTAAGGATAACACATATGTTCATGGCCTTTGTTTACTCCACCCAACATTGACAGACTCTAACATTTATAATTAGGTTTAATCTCCTATAGTAATAGTGAGGTTTGTCATGGATAATGACCACCATCTTATTATATATCAAGTCTCTAATACTCGCCAGGCACGGTGGCTCGTGCCTGTAAGCTTCAGCCTATGAAGCAGCTGGGGCTAGGGATTGCGGTTCGAGTCCTGCTCAGGCAACACAGCAAGACCTAGTGCCCCTAAAAAATAGCTGGGTATGGTGGTGGGTGCCTGTAATCATAGCTACCTGGGAAGCTGAGGCTGGGGACTGCTTGAGTCTGTGTACCACGGGCAACGGGAGCCTGTGGTTCCACGGGCAAAAATAGCGAGACCTAGTCTCAAAAAAAAAAAAAGTCTCTGATATTCCCTGCACTGAATCTTTAGTTCTGATTCTTTTTTTTTTAAACTAGGTCTTGCTATTTTTGCCTGTGGAACCGCAGGCTCTCGTTGCCCGGGGTACCACAGACTCAAGCAATCCCCAGTCTCAGCTTCCCAGGTAGCTGGGATGACAGGCGCGCACCACCACGCCCAGCTATTTTTTGGAACTAGGTCTCGCTACGGGCCCCAGGTGGGCCTCGAACCGCGATCCCTAGGCCCGGTCGCTTCGTAGGCTGAAGCTTACAAGCACAAGCCACCGTGCTCGGCCACCTAGTTCTGATTCTTGAGTCTTTTGAGAGACCTACGGCACAGCTGCTGAGTTGTACCAAAAAGGAACACCATGCGACGATTACTTTTAATATCACTCACTAGGATGGTCTCTAAAGATAATGATGTGTTATTACTTTGAGTAGAATAATCAATTACAAGCTACTATTATATACTACAAATTGCAGATAAACAGAAGGTAAAATTGACTTCCCGCAAAGTAAAGTGTATAAAATTACATAGATCTTTGTATTCATTTGACCAGTTTTTATCAAGTAAGAAAAACTTATTTCAAAGAAAAGAATTTATCTAATTACATCATCCTGGAGGAAACAAATTCCTGACAACTTCTCTGGGAGAAGAGAAAATCCATATAAGAACATATAGAGAACCATCTTAAACAGCAGTTCTCTCCAACAGCATTAAATGTCATAGGTTTAGTTGCTTTTCGAAAAGTAATTATGACCATTAGTTTTACTCCTTTAAAGTCGATCTACACTATTTACAATAGCCAGGGTATGGAAACAAGCCAAATACCCCAAAATAGACAAATGAATCAGAAAGTTGTGGTATATATACATAATGGAATACTATCCTATAATCAAAAAAGACAAATATGAAGCACTTGTGGTAACATAGATGGATGTAGAAGGAATCATGTTAGCAGAAATAAATCAGAAAGAAAGAGAAATATTTGGTGGTCCAGTATATAGGTGGTATCACCTATATTCAGGATCTAGGGAAAACATAAAAAAGGACAAGTAAAATTTAAAACTGTCAACAGAACCGAAGCATAGAGCAAGAGAGGGAGGAGGTAAAATCAGAGGAGGGGTGAGTGCAAGAGATTAAGATGATGGTTCATGGTGACAAGGTGATGGTAGGACCTCTGGGTATATACAACATGCAAAAAAAAAAAAAATATATATATATATATATATTCAATCAATTAAAAAACTAAAATTGAAAAAAAGTAAAGTTAATTATATTCTCACAAACAAGAAATAAAATGTCTTACCTCTGGAGGGAACTGCAGAAGTCCTGTTAATAAATTGAGTCTCCCTCTATGCGGCATCCCAATAATGACATCAGTGATTCCACCATAGGCTGACAATTTCAGCAACTCATGGAAAAAACCCATCATGCTTTCAGCTCCTTCGCCTCCATATCGCTTTACTGTGGCAAACTTGGTGGCCAAAAAGTGGTCAAACTCCTATGGAACATCATGTAAGACACATCAGTTGCAGGGAGATAGCCAACAGCTCAGGTGAAAGTCAAACATGTTTATGTGCTGTGAGAAGACCCCCACACCAATTCAAGTGACTTACAGCAGTGGAATTCACTACAGATTTCAGGGAGGAAAGGCATGCAAAGCACAATCGGGAAGTCTGGCCCACAGCACCAGGTAGGAGTAGGGGTGGCAGAGAAAACAAAGTGAGTGGTAGACTGACTTATCCCAGAGGCATGGCCTGTGAATGTGTTCTTCCAAAATCAGGCTGGACCAGAGTCCTGCTGCCTCTTTTCTTTCATCAAGGCTGCAAACCAGCCAACTACTCAGATTGAGAACAGGTTTGTGGTCATCTTGATGTGTCTGAGTTATAACCAAGACCCTGTCAGAGATCCTATTCTATTAATTTGAAAATATCCTTCACGCATATTTCTTTCTTGAACTTGTGGTAATAAGAGAATTAAGATCTTAATGATTCACAATCTTTTACAGAATGAGTAAAAAAAAATACATTAAAAGTATTTTTACACATATAAATGCCCCAAAACAGATGATTGGCTAAAAAAAATGTGGTACATATACACGATGGAATAGTACAAATCAATCAAGGAGGACAAACACATGTCATTCGCAGCAACCTGGATGGAACTCATATTAGCAGAAATAAGTCAAAAAGAAAAAGAGAAGTACAGAATAGTCTCACTTATATGATGGATATAGGGAAAAACAAACAAATAAGAAAGAATGAAAACAACCAATGGGACTGAACCATGGAGCGAGAGAGGAGGAGGGGGAAGAAGGTGGGAGAGGTAAAGAGGAGGATGGTTAACAAATGTTAGTGAAGGGCCGGGCACGGTGGCTTGTGCCTGTAAGCCTCAGCCTATGAAGCGGCCAGGGCTAGGGATCACGGTTCGCGTCCAGCCTGGAGCCCGTAGCAAGACCTAGTTCCAAAAAAATAGCTGGGCATGGTGGCCTGTAATCCCAGCTACCTGGGAAGCTGAGGCTGGGTATTGCTTGAGTCTGTGGTACCCTGGGCAACAAAAGCCTACGGTTCCACAGGCAAAAACAGGGAAACCTAGTCTCAAAAAAACAAACAAACAAAAAAAATAAATGTTAGTGAAGTGGGAAAGCCCTGGAGTATACAATAATGGACACAATGGACTAATGTAATATAAATATATACATATATATGCAAATTTAAAAAAACAAATATTGCATCACATGTAAACAATTTAAGCACTTTAATATTTTTAAAAAGATTTTCAGGTTGGATTAAAAAAGAATAGTGTACTATATGCCATCTATAAAAAAACTAAAAATAAGGATACAGATAGTTACAAATAAAATAATGGGCAAAGACATACCATACATGTAATAAATGAAAGAAAACTGAAGTAATTAAATTAAATAAAAATTAGGCAGAGCAGACTTCAGAATGAGGACTACTATGAGGAATAAATGAGACTTTTACACAATTATATCCTTTTAAAAAAGTATTTTTACACATAGGAAAATTATGATAATGGGAGTAAGTAGGAGTTTATTTAGAAAGTGAATGCCTTAATTCTAGCTCTTCAATATTTATATATCTTCCTTCCCTCTCTTCCATATTTATATACCTTGGCAGGCCTAGTCCATTGATATGAGTTGCTATTTTTATACCTGGGATTCCAGCATTAATTTTGACAGATGTTTTCGCTCTTCTGTGGTAAATGTCTCCTTTTTCAGTTCCTCAAACCGCTTGGCAAACCAATCTTTCTCCTTTTGGCTCTGAAGTTGGGAGGTTTCAATAGAAATCTGACCACAGTAAATTTGGTTGAGATAAGCTAATACTTCCTCAAGAGAGGCTTCATCTTTTCCCATGTTCAATAACCCTATGGAAAAGAATCAAAGGGATCACCTCTAGAAAATTAATCAGGTAGTCAACTATAGAAGATTGTTATTTCAAGATAATTATTTCAACTCAGAACATTTTGTTCTGAAAATTTGGGAGTATTAGCAATGCATATCTGAATTTTCCTAAAGATACATAAAAATATAATTATGCTACCCCCAAAATACTCACCAACATCTCCTACTTACTCACCAACCTCTCCAGTATATACCCCAACCTCACCCAAGTATTCACATACTAGCCCCACTTACTCACCCAACTCCCCTAAGTACTCACCCACCAGTCCCATTTATTCACCCACCTCCCCTAAAGGTTCTACTTACCCACTTCCCCTGGCTACTCACCTACCAGCCCCACCTACAGTCTCACCAGCCCAACTATCAGGCCAGATGACAGACAGTGACAAGGAAAACTGAGAGCGAGCAGGGTGCAGCAGTAGCTGGCTGGGGCAAAGGGCAGCCTCAGTGGTGCACTGCAATGCTTTTCTATCCCTCCTGGGATAGTACTCCAGGCCAACCCCCTTGTACATAGCTCCTGTGACAAAGTTTCCTTTGAAGCTCTGATCGCACTTCCAGTGAGACTTTTTGTCTAGTTTTCCACTTGTGCTGTCTCAGAATCCCTACCCTACCTATGCCTCTTCCCAAATTGAGAATCCCTCCTTGTCTGTGGCTTGATGGGGAGTAAAGGTGTTTTAACTTCTTAGGAGTAATTCTTGCTTTGGATTGTTACAGCTGGTTCTTGGGAAGAACAAAGCCAAAGCTGCCTTTGTTATTTTATTTTTTGAAGTTGAAATAAATTTTATTAATTTTGACCCCCCCAAAAATTAAAGGCCATGAAATAGCAAAACTAGGAGACAGTAGACAATTTATTTTCACAAGAACAGAGCATGCTACTTAATACCAAATTTTGATTTTACTGTAATTTCAAGCTAAAATTTGAACACTATCATTCATCTGTTTTAGACTAATTGTATGTTCTAATGTATCTGAAATATCTACCAAATATTCAGGTCTTAATATCTAAAAGGCAACATCTATAACTGAACAGATGATCTTAATTTAAATTAATACTGATGGCAATATGTTAAGGTAAAAGGAAATCTCTGAGTCTCTGCAAAGAAAAGGAAAGTCTATAATATGTCAATAACTCAGCACCAAATCAGTTGAGTTATTTGCCTAAACATGTAACACAATTTTAGCAAACTAACATTCATTTTATATTGCTTATGTTATCTTACAATA
>PVHY01010723.1:12478-50856 GCA_004024945.1 Uropsilus gracilis
TTCTTTTTTTTGACTAGGTCTTGCTATTTTGCCCGGGGAAATCACAGGCTCACATTGCCCTGGGTACCACGAACTCAAGCGATCCTCAGCCTCAGCTATGTTGCCCTGGGAGGGTCTGGAACCCGTGGACTCAAGCAATTCCTAGTCCTGGCCTTGCTCCATATGCTGCAATCAAAGGCATGTGCCCAGCTAGAATTTCTATTTTTAATTTTTTTGTGGAATCCTCACACTGCTTTTCATAATGACCACACCAACTTGCATTCCCACCAATGTCATAGAGGGTTCTCCTTTCTCTATATCCTCACTAACATTTGTATCTTTTTTCTTTTTTAACATAACCATTCTAATAGGTATGAAGTGATAATTCATTGCACTCTTTAACTTGTATTTCTCTAATGATTAATAATATTGAGCACCTTTCATATACCTGTTGGCTGTTGGTATGTTTTCCTTGTTCAATACACTTTTGAACGCAGTAAAAATGAGCCCTATCAGAAGACCATTCTAGAATCTCAAAACAGCCTCCTAGACAGTGCTAGAATGTGCTCTTCGTTGCCTTCTTGTACCCAAAGAAGTATCAGCTCCATTGGCAAGTGGATTATGCAAAAATGAAGAAAGCCATTCCCCCTCATGTTAGCAGTTAACTGTCAAAGGGACAGTCTGTGGTTAATGCGCTTTACCTGTGGTATTAAAGGGTCCCTGCAGAGTCTGCACAAGGGCTTGGATTTCTGGTACATTCTCCTGCAGAGCTTGTCCAACAAAGAGGGGGTTGATTTTGGCAGCTTTATGCCCATGCTCACAGTATACTGTCACCAACCTGGCGAGACCATGATCAACTAATTCAGGGAAAAAACAAAACAATAGAAACAGCTTAGGAAATTCCCACAAATCATAAAATCAGCTTTTGAAAGAAGGCCTTTTAGTCTTACACATTTTTAACACATTGCTCCACCCATCCACCTTAATCAGTAATTTTCAGTATTAGAAGCTAAATGAATTCAGGAAAACACACTACTTTCTTAACTTGATCTCATCATAGCTAAAGTTACTGGAAAAAAAAACAAAAAGGAAATAAAACTATAAGGGCAAACAAAAAATAGTTATGGGTCTAGATAGATATTAAAAAAACATACCACATTGAAAACAACCGCTAACATGTCAAGATTATGGATAATTACAGTCTTTAAAATAAGATGTTTTTTATATAACTTTTTTTAGTGTTGAATGGTTTCATATTTTAGACCAACCAGCAATTAGTAGAAAATATATATGTGTATCAGATACAAGTGAACAAATTTCAGCGCTAAAAAGATTTTTTAAAAAATTTTCTTACATTGTTGCCCATTTTTCAAAGTGATTGTTTTTTCCCCTCATGATAGTTCTCCCACCACTATCATCTGTGAACCATCAGGATAGTCCCTTGTATTCTCCCCCCCCCCCTTTTTCTTCTCTGCCCCACCCATTGTTATGTACCTCAGATCTATGGTCAGCTTGCTAATTTTGTCTTTTTCATGACCATTTAAAAAAATTGACTACATATATATTTTACATCATTGTATACACCCAAGATTCTCCCACCATCTTGCCATCCCCTTTTGTTTAATTTCTCTGTATTCTGTATATGAGTGAAACCATCTGATATTTATCTTTTTCCTTCTGATTTATTTTGGCTGGTATAATCCCTTCCAGCCCCATCCATGTTGAAACTTTGAGTTTGTTTTGAGAGACATGATTACTAAATGAAAAAAAAAAAGGGGGGGTTTGGAGTTTTTTAAATAACTTTCATTAAAAAACAGATAAAAGCATGGCCAGGCACAGTGGCTCGTGCCTGTAAGCGGCAGCCTAAGAAGCCATAGCCGGGGCCAGGGATTGTAGCTCGAGTCCCGCCTGGGACCCGTAGCGAGACCTAGTCCCCCCAAAAATATAGCTGGGTGTGGTGGTGCACGCCTGTAACCCCAGCTACCTGGGAAGCTGAGGCTGGGGATGGCTTGAGTCTGTGGTACCCTGGGCAACGAGAGTCTGCGGTTCCACAGGCAAAAATAGCGAGACCTAGTCTCAAAAAAAAAAAAAAAAAAAAAGATAAAAACAAAACTACAAAATCAATGTTACATTCCCTTCCTTATTTCTTAAATACCCCAGGCACACAGTTATTTCATGACTCAAGAAATTTCAGAGTAAGAAAACTTAGAAATTATTTGTCGCATACGTAATGAAAAAAAACAACCCTCTTTAAAAAGCACTAAATGAGTGATTCTCCAGCCTCCACTTAAAGGAAGTTACTATCTTTCAATGAATCCAAATCCATCTTAGATTAATTTATATGAAGCAGAAACTTCATACTTTTCTCCCTTTTCTATATTCCACAAATATTCTTCTAAAATTTGAACAAGCCAGGAGGCAAAGAAGCCAGGGATCACTTGAGTTCTCCGGGTCGAGACTACCCCGGGCAATATAGCAAGACCTGGTCTCGGAAAAGCAGCGGTGTGCGGTGTCAGACACCTGTAATCCCAACTACCTGGGAGGCTGAGGCTGGGGATCGATTGAGTCCGCAGGATTGGAACTACCCCGGGTAACATAGCTAGACCTAGTCTCAAAAATACATACATACATACATACATACATACATACATACATACATACATACATACATACATACATAAATTTCAACAAATTCTTTCATGCCCACATTCAACCTTCAGTTTGTCAAGGATGCTATACACAAATTGAGCACAGAAACATTTTAAAAAATGTTTTCTTAACATCTTTTTAAGTTTGTGTTTTTATTTTCAGAACCTAAAAAAAAAAAAATGTTAGCATATCTGGAAACACGGATTGACCATTTTATGATCATATATTGCTATGCAAAGGCTTCAGGGCTGCCATTGTGCCTAGTTTGTAGTCAGGGTATTGTAAAGTATACCTCTTTACTTGTCACAGCCTGAGAGGAAAGACCAGACATATATAATATGTAAAGGGTGCGCTTGCATTAATATGGCAGCTAGAAGAATTTACTATATCCAGTAAATTCATAAACAAACATTCCAGTAAATGAACAGGTTTCAGCTGGAGGTTACTGAACCTTATTCAAATTTTTCATAGTTGTTTTATGAGTAAGACACCCACATATTTGTAGCTAAAATCCTAACAGACCACGACTATAGCATTGTCATGGCTGGCCTTTTTATAAAGTCTTCTCTAGGTTCTCTGACATTGCAAGACCCTCGTTTTCTTCACTTATTGATAGATACCATAACTAAACTTAGTACTCAAATGAAAAGTCATGATCTTCTTTATCACTATCTGGTAATTAAAAGCCTCAAAAAAAAAAAAAAGTCCTACTCATGTCAAACACAGGATCTTTCTAAAATAGATTTATTCTGGTATTAAAAACAGGTCAGGTAGGCCAGGCATGGTGGCTCAGGCCTGTAAGCTTCAGCCTATGAAGCGGCCGGGGCTAGGAATTGTAGCTCGAGTCCCGCCTGGGACCCGTAGCGAGACCTAGTCCCCCAAAAAATATAGCTGGGTGTGGTGGTACACGCCTGTAATCCCAGCTACCTGGGAAGCTGAGGCTGGGGATTGCTTGAGTCTGTGGTACCCCAGGCAACGAGAGCCTGTGGTTCTGCAGGCCCCAGGCAGGACTTGAACCATGATCCCTAGCCTCGACCGCTTCATAGGCTGAAGCTTACAGGCACAAGCCACCATGCCGGGCCAACAAGTGTGTCTTGAAGCTGAAATGTAAATTCAAGTATGTTTGATTTCAATCCAGTATTTTATCCAGTATACCATAACAAAAATTAAAAAGAAAAGTACAGAGAATATAGCAAAAGAATGAGAGAACTAGAAGCTTTTCAGATTAAAAAAAAAAAAAAGTACAAGAAATGTCAAAAAAGTTTGTTTTGGTCTACACTGGTGCTCCTAGAAACTATAGTTTTAAACATCTGTCATGCAACAATAGTATCCTCTACTTTTCTCCCTCTGATTCCAGCAGAACCTCCTGTTATTTCTAGTATGTAGCATACCTATGACCTATTTCCAAATGTTAAACCTCAGAATCAGAAACCACTAAACTTTTGTTTGGATTTTATGACTCCCATTCCCTCATGGACTCTACATTCTCCTATTTTTCACAACCTAAATCTTCCACAGTGAAATGTATTCCCATGAGTCAGCATTCCTAAACCCACCTCTTTTAAATTGGGATTGTTGATGAAAAAAAATTCTAGTTTATTTGGAAATTAAGGTTTACAGAGGTCGAAGTACAAGCTGTTGCTAACAGCTACCTAAAAGAACACTCATCACAGGTCAAATTTTAACTAGTAAACCACTGCTATCCACAAAGTAAGCAGAAGTCAATTCAACATCTCTTTAAAGTCTAGTACAGAGAAAATCTTAGTTAATGATGTAACCACCCTGTGCAAGTATTCACTTTTAGTCAAAATAAACATATGAAGGGAAAAGATTGATGAAGGGCATAGAGGAAAAAGGACATACCATAATTGTGATCATCTCTCCTTCTACTTCATTATGTCACCTTTGATATGGGAGGATTCCAGGTGTCACTGAAGTTTGTCCTTTGATTTGCCTTGCTAATACACAAGAGCTGTGTACATGATCCATCACACCCAGTCAGTTAGTCCTCTCAACCAAGTACATTTCAGGATATCGGCAGGTGTCATGAAAAAACTAAAACCATTCAAACCATGTCCTTGGCCTTCTCAGCTTCCCATTTTAATTAATGGAACAGACCATAGATTGTCTTTCCTTGTATAAAAGAGTAAGGAAAAATCTTCATTGCCCTCATCAGAAAAAAAAAAGTATTTTATCTAAACCATCATAATTGTGTATTGTATTTCTTTTCTTAATTCTTGGTGTATTCTATGTCTATGCAAAATTCAGATACATTAAATACTATGGATAAGTTGTATATACAGAATCCTTTCACTATTTCTGAATAGAAACAGATTACTTAATAAACACTCTTTTAACTATAGAATTGAGAAGAATATACAGCAGTGTCTTCATCAGGCTTGCTCTTACAATGTGAGATGTCCCTACACAAAGTTGCACACAATTAGGACAAGTTCTGTAGCATCCTAGTGACTGTACCTTGAGAATAAAGGGAGCACGTGGACTTATATGGAAAGATCATGGAAGAGATGGGAATGGTGCTGGGCCAGGAGAGTAGAGAAGTGGAGAAGCACAGATGAGGAACAACTTTGGATAAAGACAGGGAATGTGGGGGTGAAGGGGTTTATGTCAAAGAGAGATATGAACTAAGGCACAATGGGCCCTAAAGCATGAAGGGCAAGATAAAATTTTGTTTCATTCGGATAGGCAAGGCAGAGCCTATAGACCTGAGTAAGAAAATGACCCAGTGAAACCAATGTTTCAGAAAGACTGAACTAGGCCATAAATTATAACACTCATGAAGTTAGCAGTTTTGTCTTCTGGAAGTCACAGATCTCTTTGAGAATTCAGTGGACACTATGGGCTATTTACTTGGAAACAGATATACACACAGAGTTGTGCAAAGTACACAGATCCTCAAAACCTTTTCATAGAGAGCCATGGGCCCAATTAAGGACCCTTGAATTAAACTATTTTGGGGCGCAGTCCAGAATTAAAGGTTTTGACTAGGCAAAGAGATAAAGTGAGGTTTTGAGCAGTGCACAAAATTCAAAATCAAGTATGAGCTTAAAAAGTTGATGGTAGGTTGTTTGCCTCAAACTTCAACAATATATCTGTAGTAGAGACATCTGTAACTCCCTCCTCTTTTAGAGAGGCAGAGAGTTGAATATATGGCCAATCAAAATAGACACACACTTCCCAGCCTTCCATGTAGCCAATGTAGCCTGTTCTCGTTAATGAGAAGGTAGTAGAATAACTGAAGCTTCTGGGTCTTTCCCAAAAAAAGAAGAGTGTTTTATTCCTGTGTCCCCTTTCCTCCATTCTGCTGGCCAATACAGAGATGCAGTGGTGAGTCATCCTAAACCAGAGTTAAAAGCAACGCTCACAGGACAATGGAGAAACATAGAAGGAGCATAACCCCATGACTTTGCAAAGCACAGCTGTGAAACCCAACAAGACTTTTGCTTATCTTATGCCATTGTTATTCCAGGTCTCTGACACAGTTATACACCCATCCTATCTAAGATAGAATTTGGTACAGAGGTGCACATAACCATGGTTAGCAATCAGGTGGCAGAAGAACCAGATGTTTCAGCCATGAAAGCTGGTGTGCAGTGTTACCAGGGTAAAACAACTGACAAAACAACTGTCACCTGTGATATCTTGAAAAACAAACTCCGTTTTTGGAGCCTACAGCTCAGGAATGTGATTGCAATTTCTTTTCACTTCTTGGCAGAAAGGTGAAGTCAAGTTGGAGCTATTCAGTCAGCAGGAGATAATGGGTAAAGAACCCATAAGGCAAACCCAGGAGAATGAACAAAAAGCAGAGTAAAGGGACTAAATAAGTGAACATACTACACAGCTATCTCAAGAAACTTTATCATTTCTCTCCAATAGGATCTGACAACTGGTTTGAGCCAGTGACTGCTTTTGAGCCCTCTTTTTTTTTTTTTTTAAAGAGGTGGGAATTTCTTTTACTGTTTTTTTAAAGAGGTAGGAGTTTCTATTAACTGTGTACCTAGATGATAGATGATAACTGTGTACCCAGATGATAGATGGCAGTTCAGAAAAGTTCAGACCATGAGGAGCCACAGCCAGAACTGACAGAGGGACTGCCTACTCTCCAAAGAGCATGGACTTTCATTTGGATTCAGGCACTGAAAGGATGAAGCAGGGAAATACATTCTATCAATGGGAAGATAATTCAGTTACCAACAGGTCGAATATGGCGATTTTTTTTTTTTTTTTGAGACTAGGTCTCGCTATGTTGCCTGGGGTAGTCCCAATCCTGGAGACTCAGGTGATCCCCAGTCTCCGCCTCCCAGGTAGCTGGGATTAGAGGCGCCTGCCACCACACCTGGCTGCTTTTTTGAGACCAGATCTTGCTATGTTGCCCGGGGTAGTCTTGAACCCGTGAACTCAAGTGATCCCAGGTCTCCTGCCTCCCACTGTTTGGACTAGAGGCGTGCGCCACCACGCCTGGCTAGAATATGGCGATCATTACTTCCCAAAATCTATTTTCCTCCTTTCTCGCAAAATAATTTTCAGTTGGTACATGGCTACCCTGAATAAAGACTATGCTTTTCAGTTTCCTTTGCTATAGATATTTGACCAAGTTCTCGACAGTAGGATACTTTCCTCTTACACAAAAAGCCCACTAGGAGATAATCATCTCGAGACGATCATTACAAAGTTATTATTCTGAAGCACAAAGAAGATTTACATGCAATGGATTTTTGGGAAAAAATACAAAATAACTCACCCCTAAGGTTTATTCAAGGTTTAAGAAAAAATAAAAGAAATTAAACTTTCACCTTAGCAACTAAATTTCTTACGCCAGATACCATAATTGTGCATTCCAGTTGCTGGGAAATAGTTGTTTCCCTCCCAGCATTGATTTTATTCTTGTTCCCCAAGTTGCACAAAAGATTGTAACAGTTGGTCTGCAGTTCTAACTCATTATTGAACTTCCATAATAGAGCAAGTTCATTAACAGTCTAGTAAGTGGGATGGATGGAAGGATTTGGGTATAAAGAAAGTTAACTCCAGAGACAACTCCAGAGATAAAAAATCAATTCCAGAGATATTTTTCAAACTACACCAGCCCAAATCTCCCAAGACAATTCGGATATAGTCTTCCGATGGCGAACCACTGGCCCAGTTTTTTCTAAGATAACGCTCCTCATCTGCACAGCTACTGACAGGAGACCAACTGTGAGGGAAAACCTTAAAACAAATGACAACTGTGCACTGAACACGTGCTAGTATGATCTTAAATGAAGAAGGGATGTCAACCATGTCCTGCACATAGGTCTCTTCAGACTTGCAACAGTGTTTAGCTGCAGAGGTCCAGGATTTTCCTACTAGACAATCACCCAGAGCCCTTGCTCAAAATACATGTTCCTGAACCTCCAGACTTCTGGAGGTCTGGAAACTAGAAATTTAGATATTCAAATTTGATTTGTCACTTAATATTTGAGAACAGTACAATTCTAGACACTCAATTTGCATAGTGAAATAATATATCTATATTCTTACTCTCAAGGGGATTAGCAATCTAATTGGCCACGATGTCTTCCCTAAAGAAATTCCATTGCTTCAACAGAGAGAAATCAGGTTTATTCTAAATATTCTGGAGATTAGAGTAAAATACTGAGGCTTCAATGTGTGATGAAGATACAGTATGATTCAAAGATTAGAAGTTTAGATAATGAATGCAACAATATTAGTACAATAATTTGATCAAAGGTGCCAAATGATTTTCTTCTAATAATCTGCATTTATCTTCAGTTCTATGAGAATGAACAAAGACAAAATAACTCAAGAACACAGACTAAATACTCAATAATTTCTTGCACATGGGCACGTAACAGAAGTTTGTCTCCTAATTCACTAAAAACACCAGTGATATGATTTTAAATTCAGCAAAGAGCTTTTAAACTCGGAAACTAAAGCAAGAGGCTGGTTAGGCATAGGAGACAAATAAATAATAAAGACTATGCTGTGAACCAAGACCACCCATTAACTTCCTTTTTCCTAGAGCAGAACAGTCTCAGTCCTACTGATAGAGTCTAGGGGAAGGCCTGGAAAGGTATCACTGGATAAATTCGAGGCGAGTTTATAACTAGGAGGCATCAGAACTTTTTCCGAAGCTTGGCCTTAAAAGAAGGCTAAATTCCCACACATTACTTCCAAGAAATAGAAAATACTTAGAAGATGAAAAGGTGAATCAAGTTGAGACCTCACCTACTCTGAGACTCCAACCTCAAGGATTCCTAATCACTGAAGCTGCAAGGGAAGTGACCGCAACATTGACAAGACTCACGCCTCTTTCTTTTTGCTACCTGCGTGCGTCTTCTGCAGACACCCGCCACCCCCTCCAATACACCTGCCCCCACCCCCACCCCATCCCAGCATTCCAAGCCCACAGCTGGAACCCAGTCCAGACCTGGAGGGCGCGCCAGACCGCCCCGGGGCTCCAGGCTCTCTGGCTTCCTGGGTCGATAGCCATAAACGCCCTTCTCTGTCTGGTAGCCACGCCAGATGAGGAGCTGAGGGCCCCGGGCTAGGCCCCGTCTTGCAACCGTCACAGTGGCAGAGGCCATATTCAGCCTGGTCTGAATGCTGCGGACTGGGGCCGGTCGCCGCCAAGCGAGCGAGCACAGCTGCTGGGCCGCTGGGAACCCGGGAACACGCTGTGCTGGAGTCGGGAGTCCCGCCTCAGGACAACGCCCCCGCGCCTGATTGGCCGCGTGCCCCCCCGGAAATCCACTCCTGGGCAGCGGCGCCTCGCGAAGCCACGCCCAGGAATTCCGCGGGACTGCGGAGGTCCGACGAGCTGAGAATGGCCCCAGACTTGGGCAAGTGGGGCTGGTAGAGCGTTTCGGGTTTACCGCTACAACCCTTGACATGGCTCTCTAAATCCTGCAGTGACCGTCTAGGATTAATTGGTAGGAGACAGAGCCCGGTGAGTCTTGGGGAAGCTCCATGATCCTGGATATTAATACAGACGGAGGTATTATAAAGTAGAAAGTAAAATTTTCTTTACTGGAGATGAGAGACAGGTCAAATATCTGCACTCTGATAGTGACTGCCCTTATCTTTAAGGAAAAAAAAACAAACAACCCTTCCCGATGCATACCGTAAGGAAGGGGAAGGGATCTTTTACTACTAATATATCCAGTAAGGTAACTTACCTCTATGTTAAGGATAAAGAATTCCCCTAGACAGCAAGAGGTCGCAGGCACAAGATTACAAATGACCTCCTGGAAAGGACCCAGCCCCTTAATTATGCTTGGTTTTTAAAATTTATTTGTTTGTTTGTTTGTTTATTTATTTATACTAGGCTCGCTATTTTTGCCCGTGGAACCGCAGGCTCTCGTTGCCCGGGGTACCACAGACTCAAGCAATCCCCAGCCTCAGCTTCCCAGGTAGCTGGGATTACAGGTGTGCACCACCATGCCCAGCTATTTTTTTTGGAACTAGGTGTCGCTACAGGCCCCAGGCGGGACTCGAACCGCAATCCCTACCCCTGGCCGCTTCATAGGCTGAAGCTTACAGGCACGAGCCACCGTGCCCGGCCCTATGCTTGGTTTAAACTGCTTAAATAAAACCTTCCTTCTCTCTGGAGATACATACAGATCCTGTCCTGATACTGACTTCAGTGTTAACTGCATGAGCTTTAGTAAAACCTTGTTTGGTGCCTTCAGAAGTAGACTCTCCATTAATTCTATTTCTATTTCTCTGAGCTCTCTAGAGCCCAGACTGTGTTATCTGGTCACAGAATCATCTGCCACCCCTCTGCTGGAAGCCCGAGAGTATGATCACACATAGGGTTGCAAAAAATGGAAAGGTCAGAAAAAAAAAACAGAAGGAGCCAGAAAATCAATATCCCCCTGTCTTTAGTAGAGTTCTTTGAAGGTCTCCATTGGTCAATTGTAAACTTTTTTTTTTGAGACTAGGTCTCACAATGTTGCCGGGGGTAGTCCCAATCCCGCGGACTCAAGCGATCCCCATCCTCAGCTGCCCAGGTAGCTGGGATTACAGGCGCGCACCACCTTGCCCAGCTGCTTTTTGGACAACCAGGTCTCGCTATGTTGCCTGGGGTAGTCTCGAACCACAAACTCAAGCGGTCCCTGTCCTCTTGCCTCCCAGTGCTTGGATTATAGGAACGTGCCACCACACCCAGCTAGTTCAAACTTTTTAATCCAATGACTCTACCTTTAACTTTGTCAATGTGCGAGGGAAGAGAAGAAATATAAATCCTCCCCCAGTTTTCCATCATCTGATTGTGCTGGTGTAGCTCATATACCTGAGAACATTACATATATGAACTCAAGCTATGTCTCCTCACACATTCAAGCACCATTCCCGCAGAATGTGCTGCTGGGTTACAGAAACAAATAAAATACAGTATCATTCACAATCTAGTCCTGCACAAACATATTGAGTCCTAGTCCTCCCCTCACCCAAGAAAAAATAACTGGGTATGGTGGCCCATGCTTGTAATCCCAACTACCTGGGAAGCTGAGGCTGAGATCACTTGAGTCCATGGTACCATGGGCAATGTGAGCCTGGGGTTCTACAGGTAAAAATAGTGAAACCTAGTCTCAAAAAAAAAAAAAAAAAAGAAAGAGAGAGTAGGCAATATTGTTATCAGACAAGGGCTTGCAGACCGGAATGGAGCCGTATGTCCAATTCCCTCTACTTGGGTCTTGCAACTCAGAAGCCTCACAAACCCAGCAATATCAGTACATCCAAATGGAGCCACTCTTGCTTCTCCAGAGTACCTTATCTCACCTGATGGCATCACTAACCCATGAAGCGTTGCAAGCCAAAAGTCAGGAGATCTCTGTCTCCCCAACTCCTGTCTTAGTTTTTATATCCAGTCATCACATCCTATATTCTACATCTCCATTAATTCGTGTACTCACATTTTTTTGTTTATTTAACTAAGCACCTACTGGATATCAGTATATTAGGTGCTGGGAATAACACAAAGAAGGAGAGAGACATAATTGCCACAGTTTTGTAGCTTATAGTTTAGTGGGTCACAATGGAGTTACATCATACAATTAAGTTACATGAGTTTAATCAACCATGCAATTATGTTGAGGGGCTTGAGAAAAGAGGATCATTTAAATACTGTATGTAGGCAAAATATTTAGTACTCAGAACTGTATATAGTACTTTCAGATGTGTAATAATGTAAAAATGAAATATACAAATCTAAACCCACTGGAGAAGAAGGGGTACAAATTACCCAGTTTAAAAAGGAAAGGTTAATAGATCCCCAAGAAACACCCAAAATTACTCATCCCCTTGTAGGTAAATGCTTGGCCAAATAGAGTTGGCCCAAAGAGAGGCCATTGAAGTCCAAAAGCATGCCACAAATCTAAGGTATCTTCTGGAAGGGAACTTTAGGAAAAGGGGCAGGAGGGGCTGGGCAAATTTGGAATGAAAAGATCAAAGTCCAAGTTAAATCAAGACCTCATTGTCAGAGGTCTCTCACCCATGCCTCTTTCAAGTGTCTCCACGGATGTCCCTCAAGGCCCTGGTACAAGTTTAAAAAGCAAGCATGGCTTCTTTCTGACTCTCTGCTCCATGTACCTCCTCTGGTCTTCTTCCTAGTCCCTATCTCTTTCTTCCCATGTCCTTTTCCCAGTCTCTTTTTCTAGTCTCTTCTAGCTTCTGGATGCTTAGTTCCACTCCTTTTTTGGGTGTGGCAGGGAACCTGGAACCTCCCCTTTTTTTTTAAAACTAGGTCTCGTTATTTTTGCCCAGTGGAAACGCAGGCTCACGTTGCCCGGGGTACCACAGACTCAAGCAATCCCCAGCCTCAGTTTCCCAGGTAGTTGGGATTAGAGGCATGCGCCACCACGCCCAGCTATATTTTTTTGGAACTAGGTCTCACTACGTGCCTCAGGTGGGACTCGAAACGCGATTCCTAGCCCCAGTTGCTTCATAGGCTGAAGCTTGCTTACAGGCACGTGCCCGGCTAGGAACCTCCCCCTTCTGTCACACATATTAACACACATGCTTTTCTAGCCTTTTGGGATATCTTACCATGTTTCAAAGCCTGGCTCAGACTTCTGTGCTTATGATTTACCTCTGTCTTACATGTTTTTGCCCTTCTGTATTTGCCTAGTCCCTCATCACTTGTAGAGCCTTCTACTTGGAGGTTTCCCTGACAAACCCACTGCTTGCTGTACCTGCCTGTGCCTGCGTTGTGGCATCTACATCTACAGTGATGATTAACATGGTAAGATACATAGGAAGTTTATTTATTATTTTTTTTTAATTTTTGTTTTTTTTTGGTTTTTTGAGACAAGATCTCGCTGTTTTTGCCCGTGGGACCGCAGGCTCACGTTGCCCAGGGGACCACGGACTCAAGCAATCCCCAGCCTTAGCTTCCCAGATAGCTGGGATTACAGGCATGTGCCACCATGCCCAGCTATTTTTTTTGAAACTAGGTCTCACTACGTGCCCCCAGCGGGACTCGAACTGCAATCCCTGGCCCCAGCAGTAGCTTCCTAGGCTGCCACCTACAGGCATGTGCCACCATGCCTGCCTAACGTAGGAAGTTTAATCTTTAGTTTGCAAGTTTGATGTGTAACAGAACCCAGGCACAAACAACTAACAAAGAGCAGAGAAAAACTTCATCTAATTTTTCAGGCCTGGCCGGGCACGGTGGCTCGCGCTTGTAAGCTTCAGCCTATGAAGCGGCCGGGGCTAGGGCTTGCGGTTCGAGTCCCGCCTGGGGCCCGTAGTGAGCCCTACTTCCACAAAATAGCTGGGCGTGGTGGTGTACCTGTAATCCCAGCTACCTGGGAAGCTGAGGCTGGGGATTGCTTGAGTCTGTGGTACCCCGGGCAACATGAGCCTGCAGTTCCATGGGCAAAAATAGCAAAACCTAGTCTCAAAAAAAAAAAAAAAATTTTTTTTCAGGCCTGAGAATATTTTCCATTTTCTTCTCCATTGCCATTATGTTTATTATATTAAAAAGAACATTATTCATTTTAGATATCAGCCCTTATCAAATACCCATTCTTAACAGTCTATAATAAAGTAATTTTTAATATTCGATATCTGTGCACCAATTTCCCCCCTTTCCATGCCAGCTCTTTTATTGGAGCTGTCAGGGCCTCACCACAATAGGGCCACACTGAGGCGACCACTCCACTGGAGTCACAACTCTGTAGCCACTGCAATTCCCCTACTTGTTGATATTGGCAGAACTGCCTTCAAGACTCTATTTTTCCCTCAGGAATTAGTTGGAAACTTAAAGTCTGTCACCCACCAGTGCACACAGGTTGCTTGGTAATCTGACTCCTTCACCCTGACTTTCCTGTAATGCATCTTCCGTGAAGAGTCCTGCTGCACCTTCCTCTGCATGGCATTTGTAAACACACTAGAGATCACTCCTGAGGTTCACCCTGGTCATCTCCATGGGTATATGAACTTTGTGCTGTCTCCATGCCACATTAGCCAAAGGAAGGTTTGATGCAAAGGTCAGAGCTGGGAGTTATCCAGGTGGTGTAGAGGGTACACATTTGATGTGCCATCACTGTGCTTTCAGAGCTGCTGACCTTTACCAGTTTTTAATTTAAGGACGATAACTCACTCAGTGTCAGACACCAGCATAAGCTTGCATAATGCTTGTCTGCCCAGTCTTCAAAGGATAAAGAACAGTGTAGCCTGGTAGAAAAAATAAGAGTTCTGGGTGAGAGAGATCTGGATTTGAATTCAGGTTCAGGTACCTATTACCCATTACTATAGGGGAAGAGAAAGCTTTACTTGGGCCGGGCACAGTGGCTCCTGCCTGTAAGCTTCAGCCTATGAAGCATCCGGGGCTAGGGATTAGCAGTTCGAGTCCCGCCGGGGGCTCGTAGCAAGACCTAGTACCAAAAAAATAGCTGGGCATGGTGGTGCATGCCTGTAATCCCAGCTACCTGGGAAGCTGAGGCTGGGGATTGCTTGAGTCTGTGGTACCCCGGGCAAGCTTTACCTGTACTCTCTTGGGTTCTGTACTCAAGTTCTGTGAATTTGAGATTAACAGGCACAAATATATTTCTATTGTTGCTAATAATACATGTGGTGGTTTCATAGAAGTGAAAATCCAAAGAGGTAGTAAAACTTGATGATTTCTATATCATTTTAACAAAGGGTGATAAATTATGGAGATATGATTAGACAAAGAAAAGGAGTATTTGAGCTACTAGAGGCAGTAAATTATGGGAAAGTAAGTATATGAAAAACTAATGGGCAATAAGGGCTACTTTAGTAAGGTTTGCTGTGCACTCATCTTGTTGCTGACTTTTGGTCTTCAGGGCCATTAACTGCTGAGGAAGTTTCTATGGTAGTTCTCATGTCTCAGAAGTTTCTGGTTTCATTCAGATAAAATAACCTCTGAGGTTTCATCCTGCCATCTGTTGATGCTCAGATGTCTTTAGCACAAATTAATTCATATAGCAAAGTAGAATATTTTGGAATGGCATATTATAATCCCCCTCACATTTATCCACTTATCAATCCTTTTATTGAAATGTTATTAAATGCCTTTTATGGTCCTAGGACACAAAGATTAATGAGCTACAAGGAGCTCATAATCTTTTTTCTTTCTTTGCTTTTTTTTTTTTTTTAGTGCTCATAATCTTAATGGGGGAAACAGACACTAAGGAATTTTCTTCAACATAATTAAAATTATAATAGAAATATTCAGAGTCTGCTATGGGAGCTAAGGTAGGAGCAGGAACCCGATTCCATATGTGTAAATTGGTGGTAATAATAAAGAATAGTTTCCCTGAGGAAATCTGGGAGGACTTTCTGAGGAAGAGCTACTAGCCTCTTCATGGGGAAAGGGAATACAGAGGCATAACATATGCACAAAAGGAGAGGAAGTCATATATAGGTAATTTGTTTTGGGTAAAACTTAGAGATTGGCAAAGTAGATGAAAGTGAGACCATAAATAGCAAGACATAGCAAGAGCTATGTATTATAAAGGGCTCTTGTTGAGGACTCTGAATTTGATCTTGTAAGTCAGTGGCTTCCAAACGGCTGTTGAGGTTAAAAAATTTTTGAGTTTTTCACTTATTTTTATCTTTTACTGTACCTGTTTCTTAAATCTATACTCTTAGCTGCTGCAGCACTTCACAACTACCTTCTGAGGTCCTAGTCTGAGCTCAATTCTTATCCATCCCTTATGCCCACTTATATTCACACAAGTACCTCAAATCCTTTAATATTCCTTTGTCTCTTCCTTAACTTCCATGAGTCTCTGTTCAATCTTTCTTTTATATGCACCCCCAATTCTCTTGCTTTTTCTTTGCCATTACCTTCATGGAGAAAAAACAATCCTGATTAAAGCTAACTGGGCATGTCTTCTGTAGTAATTGGAATATGTAAGTGGATGGTTTTACTTTACAAAAAGTAGCTTCTCAGCAAGACCCAGCCATCCTTACTGTGCTTCTTTGCTTTTACACTCTTCAGGTTGTTCCTTTCATAGTTTCTTCTTTTACCAACCACCCACCATTTCTACCTCACAGTTCTCTCTGCTGAGGACCTTACCTTCAACTTAGAATACTGAAACTATCGAGGAGGTCCTTCATAAGTCTCCTTTCACATCCACAAACCTGTACATACTTGCATGCATCTTTTTCTTCTTTGGTATTATGTAGAAATGTCCCTGCTTTCATCAAAAGCACTTTCCACAATTCTTCAGATTCTATTTTTTTTCTGCTAAGGTAAAGCTTTTAACTGTTACCTTTTTCCTCTGCATCATCAGTATTTGTCTCCTTTTGATGGGTCATTTCCATTACTAAACATTCTCTGTATCTCTCATTAAAAGACACATTAGGAAAGTAGAACCACAAACAAAATCCTCCTTACCTCACGTTCGATTTTTCTAAGCTCTTCACAATAAAATTTTTTCAAATAATGTTTTCAATTTTTTCATCTCCAAATTAGTCTTGAACTATTCCAATCTGTTCCCATTACTTTACTGAACTGCCTCCTACAAAGTTAATACAGATCCCTAAGGCATTGTTCCAGTGAGAACTCCTCTGTCCTCATATTATTTGTTCTTTAGGTAATATTTGAGACAGCAATTTGATGATTCTGATTTTCATCTCTAGATCAAAACTCTCCTCTGAATTTCATGTGCTCATTTGCTATCTGTAGTTGACTAAGTTCTAAATTTTCCAATTTTAGTTCAAATTTTGCATCATTGAAAAAAACCTTTCCCGACCATCCTTTTCTCTCCCTCCACTTATTCCTCAGAATTTATTATAACCATTTCACATTTTTATTTGCTTATTTACTAATGACCTTTTACTTTAGATTACAACCTCATTTATTATACTTTGACTACTTGCTATACACTGTTCTGAGCACTTTAAAAGTCTTTTGATTGAATTTTTTTGACTAAGCACTTGCTGAAATCTAAAATAAAAAAGTAATCTCACATTGCTTCAATTCTCTTTTTGTTAAACTAATGAAAGTAAGTGTTAATACATTCATTTTCAGTCTTAAAGTTCCAGCTTGCTTTGGAACTAGTATTTAACGTTTGCATGTTTAAGCATATCTCCACCACCTAGATTTCTTGTAGAACGGATACATGTCAGCACATTCATTTTAGAAACTATTAAGTTGACAAAAGTAAAGTCGTTTGAAAAAATTTATAAAGTGGTATATAAAAATGAGTTGACTGCTTTAAGAAACAGCTAGCTTAAACTAATTTAGTCAAATTAAACATTGATTAAACATTGACTATCTAAAAGATAGAGCTGATGTAATCAAGGTGCAGCACACGCTGAAGGCAATGTTTCTTCTAGTTAGGCTGTAATGATATGCCCGCATCAGCAGGTTTTTGGTGGCTAGTTTGACACTTTCCTTTGGAAAGAAAACCACTGGCAACATTTTCAGCCTCCGTGTGCATGAAAGCAGTACTATATAGCAGAAAGAGCTTCAGTTTTTTGAGTTACACTTGAATATAGTACACTATATTAACTAATTCTGTGATCTTGATGTCTGACTCAGTTTTTATAAAATGGGAATCATAACGTTACCTACATGGTTACTATGATATTAAAATAATAAATGTAAGCCAGGCGTGGTGGCGCGCGCCTGTTGTCCAAGCGCTGGCAGGCAAGAGGCTTGGGATCACTTGAGTTCACGGGTTCAAGACTAATCCGGGCAAGTTAACAAGACCTACTCTCGAAAAAGCAGCCGGGCGCCACGGTGTGCGCCTGTAATCCCAGCTACCTGGGAAGGTGAGGTTGGGGATCGCTGCAGTCCCGCAGTACCCCAGGCAACACAGCGAAACCTAGTCTCAAAATAGTAACAATAATAGTAATAAATGTAAAGTAGCAAATATTCAATAAAATTTTTTTCTCTTTTAATATCTATATTCACATAATTTCCTTTTAACACCTGATGAAAGGTAATTATTGACTCGATTTAGGATAAGTATCAACAACACAGGTAGATCTTAAGTAGGGGCGGTTCTCTCAAAATATTTACCAGTGGTCCGGAATACTAGCATTCTTTTCTCTATTTCACTACCCTTTAAATAAATAACTCATTGGTAATGTTTTTTTTTTTTTTTGTTTTTGTTTTTTGAGACAAGGTCTCGCTGTTTTTGCCCGTGGAACCGCAGGCTCTCGTTGCCCGGGGTACCACGGACTCAAGCCATCCCCAGCCTCAGCTTCCCAGGTAGCTGGGATGACAGGCGCGCACCACCACGCCCAGCTATTTTTTGGAGCTAGGTCTCGCTACGGGCCCCAGGAGGGACTCGAACCGCGATCCCTAAGCCCCGGCCGCTTCATAGGCTGAAGCTTACAAGCACGAGCCACCGTGCCCGGCCTCATTGGTAATGTTTTGAGAAAAAAAAATAATTAGGAGAAGCATCCACACTGAGTTTGGGAGGGCAATTTGTCTGGTAAGAATAGACGGAAGTGAGATACTGGAAGAAAATGGAAAAGCTGGATAAAGGGGCAGTTAGACCTGTCTCTGGAGTTGAGGTTGCCTGCAGCTCATTTTGTGGGCTTGAATATCGGGTGGGGCGCCGCACGCAAACAAGAATCAGACCAGTTTTACACCTTTGTTCTGTTGGCTCCAGATGAGACAAAGCCGAGCTGTACGAAATCCCAGTCACATCATGTTAGCAGATCCTTAAGATTCCACAACATTCGGCGGTCAGATGAGCAAATTCAGCAACTAAAGACGGAATCAGGTGTGTGGGTAAGTCGCTATCCATCTTAAAGTCGCCTTGGATTCGCATTCGGAGGAAAAGACAAACCTATTTTTTTTAATGGGTGATCTCACTTAATAACTCAGGTGTATCATTCTACTGTTACTTTAAATTCTGGTTTGCTGGAACTGGGTACTTCCAAAGATCCGTATACAGATGTCTTGATTCTTCTTGACTCTAGGGTGTCAATGGCGAATACCTAAAACCGCTTTTGGAAATTCCCCAAAATTTCCGTAATCTTTCTAGGGCACTCCTAACGCTAAACCAACTTCTACTGCCATATTCTTCAGCCTTTCCAGTTTCCAACTTCCTAAACCATCACCCTCACCCCGCGAATCAATCCAATCAAACTTTTCCTTCTTAGACCTCTTCCTTACGTTCGCTCCAGGACACGCCCATGAGAATCACGTGGCTAAACTTGTCCTCAACGGCGCCCCGTAATTCTACTGTCCCACCTTACCTTATTACCTCCTGTTAACTCCAACCCCGCCCTATTCGCGCATTCACCTCCCCCCTCCCCCCTCCGAGGGCTTGCGCTTGCGCATCGCCAATTCAGGCGCTTTCCCGTTCCTGGCGACCAATCCACTTCCTGCCTTTGGTCCTCAGAACACTCCTCCTCTCTGCTGGGGTCCTGGTTTGAGGTGCTGGTTATGGCTGCCCTCGTAATTGCCTGTATGAAAATTGTCTCCTCTCAGTGAATGGGTCATTTCAACCGTCTCTAAGTGTGTGGTAACTGTCTGAGGATTTTCTCTAGATCCTTCACCCCAAAGATAAGGTAAGGACATTGGTATCCTGGTGACCGAGACATTCAGAAGTGTTTGTTTTTGGTCTGGCAATCATGCGGGCAGCTTCTTCCTTTCCCTCTCCATCCGCCCCGCCCCCACTCGCAGCCCGGCAGCACTGGTGAGTGGCGGGCGGGAGGGCGGCGGGCGGAGGGAGGAGGGGGAGTAGAGGGAAGGCGGGCCCTCGACTGCGAGATAGGTGGGGGGAAGGGAGGGGAGAGCCCAAGCGCTGGAGTTGGTGCTGGGAAACCCGGGGCTAATGTTGACAACAGGCTCGAGGTGAGTCCCGGGGAATATCCTTCCTCTCCGCTCCAGTGGTCGGGAGGAAGCGGGGCTGGGGGACACCGGCCTGGACTCCTACTCTCTGGGGGACTCAAGGGGCGACTCCGCACCCCAGCGTTCCGTGGGCGGCAAGCTGTAGACGGACCACGGGTTAGGCGTCCTTCTCCTCAGACCCCTCTCTCAGAGGCTCCCATTAGCGTGGGAACCCCTTGCCCGAGGCGGACATGGGGGTGGAAGAAGGGGTGCCTGCTTTACTTGCCGGGGCTGGGCCTCGGGGCTGGAGGCGGGAGCCTGCTCTGGCTGGGTGAGGGTGTTTGGGGTGGGGGTGTGGAGTAGAGCTGGAGGAGGCTGGGGAAAGCTCTTCGAGAGCTGGGAGGGAAACGAGGGCGAGGAAGTGGGGAGGGTGCTCGTGTGGGAGGATATAGAGTGGGGAGATGAGTCCAAGTGGCCAAGTCTTCGTTGGTGAGGCAGTGTGGGGTGAGAAGTTAGGGTACGGGCACGAATGGTCCACGAAGGTGACCGTGGATACTCTTAGGAAGGGGCGTTGTGGGGAAGCCTATTAGGTATAGGAATGTGAAACAAGAGCTGGGGTTTGTGGGAGGTGTGTGCACAGGGGAAGGGAAAATTTGGGGATGGTGGGCATGGATTTTTCATCCTTTTGGTCGCATGATCTGGCTGGTTCTTTTCTTTGCCTTCAACCCCAAACTCATATTACTTCCTTGTTAGTATTGTTGAACTAAGGAGATGATCACAGGATGTTTGAACTCCAGATAGGCGAAGTGTTGTGCCTACTTTCAGGCTTGGGGGTACACTCTGGACTGGACAATCAGATATTCTTTTGCGCTTTTAGGACTTGTGATGCATCAAACCAAAGCAAATTATTACACGGCTCGTTTTTTATAGTTTTAAGGTGTTTATAAAAATTGTACAGTTCATCAGGCATTCAGCTTGTCCAATTTGTTTTTGAACTCTGGTGAAAGCTGTAAAAACTTTGAATGAGTTCTTTATACTAAGAACTTCCTTTTAAATCAGGTATAAGGGAGTAATGCCCCCTGTGCAGTTCTGTGCAGTTCTGCCCTTAGACCATTTGGAATAACAGAATTAAAAGGTAAAACAGCATTCTTTTACTCTGAGTATTTTCCGAGCAATCTGATTATGATTTCATACATAATCCATATGGTATTTACAAAGGGGTATCTCTGAAAGGAAAACACCTCTTCCTCTGCCTTCCTTAGTACACTACATTGGTATCTTTACTGGTAAAGTAGTTTCATTTTTTGAAGTTCAGAGTATATTTAGAAAACCAAATAAAATACACAGTCTAAGTGCCAGGACACTATTTTGGGAGCTGAGAAGGTGCTTTTACAGCATGGCTTCCTTTTAAGGACTGTTTGATTTTGATTGCACCCATTAAATAATTTTTAAGTTAATCATATTTTGTTGAAAAGATCACTAATTTTTATTCTGACTTTTGAAAAAGAATCTTTAAAATTCAGCTTTTACTTGAAAAAGTTGAAACACTTGCTAAAATATTTCACTTTATTAAAGCGTGAATTTATCAACATAATTTTAAAGCAGTATTTTTAAAAATATAGTTTAATGCTTGGTTTAATTTTTTTTAATTTAAGTGCAAATGCATGCTGATCTGAATCAGGAAGTCTGTATATTTTACTGGGCTTTTGAAAATCTTAGAGTCTATGTGTGTTTACCCAGCCCCAGCCAGTTGTATGTTATTTTGAGCAGGTCACTCTTCTGATACCTCTATGTGAAAATTGAGATTTGGTAGTCTTTACTGTAAAAATATCAATCTCATCTTCTGATGAACTTTTCAGTGTTCCATGTGAAAGAAAAGTTACTGAATTGCTCAAGATAGTCATTATGCTAGAATTTAAGAACTCTTTAAATATCTCTTTTTTGTTGATGAATAGGCTCAGAGAAGTTAAATTGTCCAGTTTCACAAGCTAGCAAGTTGCAGAGTTGGAATACAGATTTAATGTCTGACTTCAGAACATGTTTTTTCATGTACTACTACCACATGGGCCTTTAGATTTTTGTCATTTTTTTAATTTACCAAACTTTAACTGTAGCAGTACTATGTGGGATATCCTTGTTGTGGTATGTCCTTGTAAGGATGAAATGATTCAAAGAAGATACCAATTCCGAGATTTAAGGAACTTTTAAAAAATCTGATTTATAGTCTAGAGGAGAAGTCTAGAATGTCTACTAGAGCTTATTTGATTTGATAGATAATTAAAACATAATTGAATAAGTGAATACCACAGAGAGTGAAAAGTTTGGAAGACTGTTGAGCTGACAAATGATCTTGTATGAATTCCAAGTAAATTTCATCATTTTAAACAACATTTATTTAATTTAATTTATTTCTTTATTTTTTTTTGAGACTAGGTCTTGCTATTTTTGCTCGTGGAACCACAGGTTCTCGTTCCCCGGGGTACCACAGACTAAAGCAAACACCAGCCTCAGCTTCCCAGGTAGTTGGGGTTACAGGCGTGCGCCACCACCTAGTTTTGGAACTAGGTCTCGCTATGGGCCCCAGGCAGGACTCATACCATGATCCCTAGCCCCAGCCACTTCATAGGCTGAAGCTTACAGGCACGAGCCACTGTGCCTGGCCTACAACATTTATTTTAGATTTTAATGCCATTCTTTTATTGTCTGAGAACTAGTTCCATGTATCGCTGAACTACTACTTATTGATGTTTCTCATCAGAATATATAAATTTTATACACACACATTTGTATATAATAAGCCTAAGATTGTATTGTTACCTTAGGAATTACCTTGTCCCTCTATGTTTTAGCTAGAATCTGTCAAAAGTTAAAAACATAATGTAAAATATACTTTGAGATTCATAATTCTGTGATTTTTTTTTTTTTTTTTTGAGACTAAGTCTTACTATTTTTTCCTGTGGAACCACAGGCTCATGCAGTCCCCAGCCTCAGCTTCCCAGGTAGCTGGGATACAGGCGCGCGCCACCACGCCCAGCTGTATTTTTTTGAAACTAGATCTTGGACCGTAATCCCTGGCCCCAGCCACGGCTTCCTAGGCTGCTGTTTACAGCCATGCGCCACCATGCCCGGCCCATAATTCTGTGATTTGTCATAGTGAGTACCTATGATCAAGTTTTCCAGCATACAATTTGGTACTGTCAAGGTTCTTATAGCTTGATTTAAGAGGATGTGTTCAGATTCCAGCTGTGGAGTCCTTGATCAGGTTACTTAGTCTCTCTTTTCTCACTTATCAAATAGGAAAAATAATACCTTTCTCATAAAGATTTTAGTATTAAGTGAGGTAATGTTTGTTAGGTGTTTACTAACACCTAGGTGTTACCAGTTGTTAGGTATTATCAGGTTTCTGAAAGTTTGTTTGCTTTAGGGCATGTTATTTTTTACATTGAAGGTATGTATTTAACTAAGGCTTTTAAGAATTAAATCTATACTTCCCAGATAATTTAAGGGTTTGTTTTTTTTTGAGACTAGGTCTCGCTATTTTTGCCCATGGGAACCGCAGGCTCGCATTGCCCGGGGTACCACGAACTCAAGCAATCCCCAGCCTAAGCTTCCCAGGTAACTGGGATTACAGGCGCGCACCACCATGCCCAACTATTTTTTGGGACTAGATCTCAGTATGTTGCCCTGAACCGTGATCCCTAGCCCCAGCAACTTCATAGGCTGAAGCTTACAGGCATGAGCCACCATACCAGGCCCATATAATTTAAGTGTTAACACTGTCTTGCCACATGGATAAGTAGTTTTGCTCTTTCATATTTTAATGATTGCTTAAGTAGAATTAACAGCCTTTTTTGTTGAAAGTTCCACCATCAGAGTTAACTAAAGCCTTTGTCAAAATTAATGCATAGATCTTGGAAGAGGAGAATAAGAGAGTAAAAGAGAAAAAGGGGAAGAGGTTACTGAAAAAAGGTATAGACCATTGCACCTGTCTCCAGAAATTACTAGAGGTGTCCACTGGTCTAGTTTGTCTTCCTGTGGTTATATTTTAATTAATGCTTTGTGTGTTTTTAAGATACGGTAAAATTTTGTTTGCTAACTTTTTTTAATGATGTAATTTAAAAACCTATATTTGGAATATATAAGACATCTGTATCTTTTAATAAACTATAAAATTCAATCCTGTCCATCTTAAATAGAAAAAGTTTTGGTTTGGTTTTCTTGTATACAATTTTCATATGACTTAGGAATTCAAGCATGGAGTTTATGCACCTGTAATCCCAGTGCTGGGAGGCTGAGACCAGGAATCGCTTGAGTCTGTGGGTTGGAAACTACCCTGGGCAACATAGTGAGATAATGAGGCCTAATCTCTAAAAAATAGCTGGTTGGCACCTGTAATCCCTGCTATCTGGGAGACTGAGGCTAGGGATCACTTGAGTCTGTGGGTGATACCCCGACTACCCCGGACTACATAGCAAGACCTAGATTCTTAAAAAATCAAAACAAAACATGGAGTTCTGACCGTAAAGGAAATTGTTGGAACTCTAGTTTTAAGAAAAGAAGTATATTTTCAAGCCGGGTGTGGGGCGTGCACCTGTAATCCCAGCTACCTGGCAGGCTGAGGCTTGGGATCACTTGAGTCCTGCGGGTTCGGGACTACCCCGGGCAACATAGCGAGACCTAGTCTCTTAAAAAGAAAAAGAAAAATAGATTTTCAGAAAGCTAAAATTCTGAGTTTTGGTGGGAAATATTTTTGTTTATTTGGCTTTATTTTCATTTAAGTGTATAGTGGTATCTACTAGGCCCATGTGATATTGAGCACTTGAAATATGGATAGTTACTGAAGAACTGAATTTCAACCCTATTTAATTTTCATTAATTTACTTAAAAGCCATATGCAGTGGTTTTCAGCTGGTAATTTTGCCCCAGGCACATTTGGCAATTTTTGGAGTAATTTTTGATTGTCAAAATTGGGGAGATGTTACTGGCATCTTCATGTTGCTCAGTTTCATATAGCACATAACATAGTGTGACTACCACATCCCCAACAAAGATTTATTTTCCCAAAATATCAGTAGGTCTGAGGTTCAGAAACCCTCAGCTTGCAGCTACTGTATTTATATATAGACTGTACAGATTTTTATAATCATTGACTTTTATAGAATACTTTTGACTAATACTAATAAAGAGATTAAGATCTAGTTTAATTTTATATAGTTAGCTTTTTATTTGAAAGCTTGATAAAATTATAGCAAAGAGGTGAAATTATAAGTTTTCTAGTTGCCTATTTTGTTTGTTAATTTATAGGATATAAGAGTTCTTTTGATTTTCCAATTTAAATTCTTTCATTAAATAGTTTATAAAAATGTCTTTTTAACAGTTGGGAAATGCTAGGGTTAAGACTGGTCCAGAATGTTCTCAGGTACATACTGAAGTATTTATGATGAAATGATAAGTTGTTGTGGGGCTTGGTAATGATCAAATATGGGTGATAGGTACAAACCATACATCATGCTCTCTAATTTTGGATTTGAATTTTTCTTAATAAAAAGCAAAAAGTCTGGGCACGGTGGCTCGTGCTTGTAAGCTTCAGCCTATGAAGCGGCCGGTGCTAGGGATCGCAGTTCGAGTCCCACCTGGGGCCCATAGCGAGACCTAGTTCCAAAAAAATAGCTGGGTGTGGTGGCGCACGCCTGTCATCCCAGCTACCTGGGAAGTTGAGGCTGGGGATTGCTTGAGTCCGTGGTACCCCGGGCAACGAGAGCCTGCGGTTCCACAGGCAAAAATAGCAAGACCTAGTCTCAAAAAAAAATTGAAAAATAAAAAATAAAAAGCAAAAAACTTACACAGAGACCTAACTAGTAATGATATAACATAGAATGTAATCAGTAATATTTTATCACAGAACTAGTATTCATTTTAAAAGCATTTAATCTCATAATTGCCAAGTTCCATTAATATGTTCTGCCTTAAACAATAGTCACTGAAAGTCACTGTATTTACAATACTGGTATTTTTTTACAGATTGTCCTGGGTAACATAATGCCAGCTGAGCGTAAAAAGCCAGCAAGTATGGAAGAAAAAGAATCTTTACCATTACCAAACAACAAGGAAAAAGACTGCAGTGAAAGGCGACTAGTGAGCAGCAGGGAGAAACCAAAAGATGAGATCAAGGTTACTGCCAAGAAGGAGGTTATTAAGGTGCCTGAAGATAAAAAGAAGAAACTGGAAGAAGATAAGAGAAAAAAAGAAGACAAGGAACGCAAGAAAAAAGAAGAAGAAAAGGTGAAGGCAGAGGAGGAATTAAAGAAAAAAGAGGAAGAAGAAAAAAAGAAACAGGAAGAGGAAGAGAGAAAGAAGCAAGAAGAGCAGGCAAAACGTCAGCAAGAAGAAGAAGCTGCTCAGTTGAAGTAAGCATTTATTTAAATTATTTTTTAAAATTTATTTTGCACATATGTATGTACATGTATATATACACATGACTATATATGCACGTGTGTATATATGTACATATATACATGTATATTTTTCACATCATTGTCTACCCCAGGGTCCTCCCACTATCTTCTCCACTCGTGGAATATCTTAATCTCTTGTACTCTCCCCCATTTTTACTATCCTCCCCCACTTTTGATCTGTGCTTCAGTTCTGTTGGCAGTTTTAGATTTTTCTTATTCTTTTGTTTGTTTTCCCGATATTATTTCCCAATAATTTTAATTTTAATTATTGATGTGAAAGAATGGGATGATATGGAAATATTTTAGAAAAAATGATTTTGTTTCTTTTTTTAAGAAAACTGATGAGTGCAGAGTTAAAATATCTTGATTTGTTCTAGTAGTTAGATTGGCTAGTGGTTTTTTTTGGTTCTTCACATTAAATAATAATTTTAAATACTTTTTGAAGTTTGTGGTAATTTGGATTTTTGAAAAAGCTTTTTTTCTGTAGTATAACTCTCCCATCTTTTATGGTGAAAATATTTAGTTCTTAATGCCTACTATTTGCTGAGTTTTCACTTTGTGTTTAGACACTGAAGTTTATTTACACATATCCTTAGCAGTCCTAATGAAATTTTTTTTTTCTTGCTATTTTTGCCTGTGGAACCACAGGCTCTTGTTGCCCGGGGTACCACAGACTCAAGCAATCCCCAGCCTCAGCTTCCCAGGTAGCTGGGATGACAGGTGTGCGCCACCACACCCAGCTATTTTTTGGAACTAGGTCTCGCTACGGGGCCCAGGCGGGACTCGAACTGCGATCCCTAGCCCCGGCCGCTTCATAGGCTGAAGCTTACAAGCACGAGCCACCGTGCCCCCCTCTAATGAAATGTTTTAAGACCTTCAATTTACAGATTAATAAGACATAGTTTGAATAGGTTAGATAACTTATCTAAGATCACAGTAAACAGTGGAGCTGTTGAGATTTCAATCTAGGTTAGCCTGACTTTAGTTTTATTTATTTTTTGAGACTAGATCGCGTTATTTTTGCCCGTGGAACTGCAGGCTCTCATTGCCCAGGGTACCACAGACTCAAGTAATCCCCAGCCTCAGCTTCCAAGGTAGCTGGTATTACAGGCACGCGCCACACACCCAGCTATTTTTTGGGACTAGGTCTCACTATGGGCCCCAGGCGAGACTCGAACCGCGATCCCTAGCCCCGGCTGCTTCATAGGCTGAAGCTTACAGGAAGGAAGCACCATGCCTGGTCTTTAGCCTGACTTTAAAACCTTTGTTCTTAAGCACTCTTTCAGTCTCCTGTTATCTGTATCTAAATCTATTTGTAACCAGGTAAGCTTCAGCTATGAAGCAGCAGGGGCTAGGGATCGTGGTTCGAGTCCCGCCTGGGGCCGGTAGCGAGACCTAGTTCCAAAAAACAGCTGGGCATGGTGGTGCACGCCTGAATCCCAGCTACCTGGGAAGCTGAGGCTGGGGATTGCTTGAGTCCGTGGTACCCCGGGCAACGAGAGCCTGCAGTTCCACAGGCAAAAATAGCGAGACCTAGTGTAAAAAAAAAAAAAAAATCTATTTGTAACCTTATAAATCTATACAAGTAATTTAATAAACTGGTGGGAAAACAAGGTAGTCTTATAGGAAGTCAAGCAGGGTATAAGAAAAATGACCATTGTTGAATATAGCAAGCTCTTGTTTTCATATAAACATATATATAATATAGTTAAAAAAACTGTTTGGAAACCTGAATTTTATTTTATTTTATTTTATTTTATTTTATTTTATTTATTTATTTTTTTGAGACTAGGTCTCGCTATTTTTGCCCATGGAACCGCAGGCTCTTGTTGCCCGAGGTACCACAGACTCAAGCATCCCCGGCCTTAGCTTCCCAGGTAGCTGGGATTCAGGCGTGCACCACCATGCCCAGCTGTTTTTTGGGGGGACTAGGTCTCGCTACGGGCCCCAGGTGGGATTTGAACCGCAATCCCTAGCTCCAACCGCTTCATAGGCTGAAGCTTACAGGCACGAGCCACTGTGCCCGGCCTGGAAACCTGAAGTTTTATAGATCTCTAGAACAGGTTAGTCATCTGTTTTCTTACTAAAGTACCCTCTTTGGTACCTCTGTTTTTAATGAGAAACTGGAACTTTAGATCTGGAAGGCAGCAGTAGGAATAGACCGTTTTGGAATATTCAGAACCCTGGTTCCTGACTTTCTTGTTTACTGCACATGTGTGCATGCCTGCACACACACATTGTTTGCGTATTTGTCAATTCACTGGGATAGTCGCCTTAACTGTAACTTTTGCTCTCCCCTCCCATACAAGAACTTAAAAAAAAAAATCTAACATTTAATTGATCATAATTCAATCATAAGTGTAAAGAATAGACTGGATTACCTGGCATGGTGGCGCATGCCTGTAAGTGGAGGCTAGGAAGTGGCGGCTAGGGATCATGGTTCAAGTTCCATCCGGGACAACATAGCGAGACCTAGTCCCAAAAAAATAGCTGGGTGTGGTGGTGCATGCCTGTAATCTCAGCTACCTGGGAAGCTGAGGCTGGGGATTGCTTGAGTCATTGGTACCTGGGCCATGTGATCCTGCGTGAAAATAGTGAGACCTAGTCTCAGGAGAAAAAAAAAAAAGAATAGACTGGATTAATGAACTAATCCAGTTCCCCGTTTTAATCACTACTAACAATCCCAACTTTCTTCCCCTGGACTATTTTATTTTATTTTATTTTATTTTATTTTATTTTATTTTATTTTATTTTATTTTATTTTATTTTATTTTATTTTATTTTATTTTATTTTATTCTTTCTTTCTTTCTTTCTTTCTTTCTTTCTTTCTTTCTTTCTTTCTTTCTTTCTTTCTTTCTTTCTTTCTATTTGTTTGTTTGTTTATTTATTTATTTTTGGAGACTAGGTCTCGCTATATTACCTGGGATACCGCAGACTCAAGTTGCCCGAGGTGCCGCAGACTCAAGTGATCCCCAACCTCAGCCTCCCAGGTAGCTGGGATTATAGGTGCCCACCATGGTGCTCAGCTGCTTTTGCGAGATCACGTCTCGCTGTGTTGTCTGGGGTAGTCTCCTCGAACCTGCGAACTCAAGTGATCCCAAGCCTGTTGCCTCCCAGGGCTTGGACAACAGGCACGTGCTTCTACGCCTGGCTGGACTATTTATTTTAAAGCATCATATTAGTTTACTTGTATATATCTCTTAAAGTTTTTTTTTTTTTTTTTTTAAATACAAATGAAAATTGAGTTTCTTACTGCATATACATATATAACAAGTTTATGCTCTGGTTTTTCTTCAGATCATATAAATCTTCGCCCTTTACATATATAACAAGTTTTACTTTTCTTTTTTTTTTTTGACATTGGGTCTCGCTATTTTTGCCTGTGGAACCAGAGGCTCTCATTGCTGGGGGTACCACAGACTTAAATAATCCCCAGCCTCAGCTTCCCAGGTAGCTGGGATTACAGGTGCCCGCCACCACGCCCAGCTATTTTTTTGGAACTAGGTCTCACTATGGGCCCCCTGCGGGACTCAAACCGCGATCCCTAGCCCCAGCCGCTTCATAGGCTGAAGCTTACAGGCACGATCCACTGTGCCCGGCTACAAGTTTGACTTTTTTAAACATGTTTTCACTGCTAATTTTGTGTTTGGTATGGATTGGAGATTTATAGAACATACGTGTTCATAATTCCATTGAGAGTGCAGATCCTTGTGAATATTGTAGATTTCAGTGGAAAAGTTATATGTACACATAGAGACTTACAGGGTAACTTAGTCACGAAGGTGATTATTTCAGAAAGGTGGAAATCCTTTTTTATTCAGTGATATATTTTAAGGTTGCGTATGATGATATCTCAGAGACCTCAAAGTTAGGTAATTTCTGACCTTCCATGCCTTCCAAAGCTTTTATAGTATTACTACATTTTAAACATAGTCCATTTTTCAGGCCAGGCATGGTGGCGCATGGCTGTAAGCGGCAGCCTAGGAAGTGGTGGCTGGAACCAGGGATCGCGGTTCAAGTCGTGCTTGGGCCAGCTAAGTGAGACCCGGTTCCAAAAAAAATAGCTGGACATGATGGCGCATGCCTGTACTCCCAGCTACCTGAGAAGCTGAGACTGGGGATTGCTTGAGTTCGTGGTACCCCGGGCAATATGAGACTGTGGTTCCGCGGGCAGAAATAGCGAGACCTAGTCTCAAAAAAACAAACAAAAAAAAACATAGTTCATTTTTCAGTAGTAATGTAGATTTGTTTTTAACTATTCAGGGTAAACTGAGTTTGTTAACCTTTCATTAAAGGTTAAACCAATAACAAACCGTTTATTGGATAGTTCTTTTGGTTTCTTTTCATATTTTTCTAGTCACACTAAAATGTTAAGAATCTCAAACCTAGTAAGGTACTTTAATGTTGACGTATAGAAAAATAGTACTTAATATCACAAAACATTTTTGTGTATTCTTTTAGAACACACAGCATTATTCTTTGTGAACATTTTCCCTCCTGTTTTCCAAATATTTTTATCTTTTAGGTTTTATGTTTTTCCCAGGCACATTATTATGTATTTTTCACACTGTCATGTTTTTTTATTTTTCAACTTTATTGAGGTATGTGTAATCAAAAGTTTTTATTCATTTAGCTTACCACCTTCAAGTTTATTTTTAATCTAGTTATTTAGAATCCTTCACTTTACTACTTTTTGTAGTATCAGCGTACTGTGTTCTCATTATCTTAAGTCATTAATAAAGTGTCTTTAAAAGTAGTGACAAGGGCTGCTTGCCTTTGGATTCTGATGTCTATTGGCTTTTATTCTTTGATTGGTCAGTGATTCTTCAAAATATACATGATATTTACTTGTTTGTTTGCTTTTTATGTAGAGAAAAAGAAGAATCCCTTCAGCTTCATCAGGAAGCTTGGGAACGACATCAGTTAAGGAAGGAACTTCGTATCAAAAACCAAAATGCTCCAGACAACCGACCAGAGGAAAATTTCTTTAGTCGACTAGATTCAAGTTTGAAGAAAAATACTGCTTTTGTCAAGAAACTAAAAACTATTACAGAACAACAGAGAGACTCCTTGTCCCATGATTTCAATGGCCTAAATTTAAGCAAATACATTGCAGAAGCTGTGGCTTCTATTGTGGAGGCAAAGCTAAAAATATCTGATGTAAATTGTGCTGTGCACTTATGCTCTCTCTTTCACCAGCGTTATGCCGACTTTGCCCCATCACTACTTCAGGTTTGGAAAAAACATTTTGAAGCAAGGAAAGAAGAGAAAACACCTAACATTACCAAGTTAAGAACTGATTTGCGTTTCATTGCAGAATTGACAATAGTTGGGATTTTTACTGACAAGGAAGGTCTTTCCTTAATTTATGAACAGCTTAAAAATATTATTAATGCTGATCGGGAATCCCATACACATGTTTCTGTGGTGATTAGTTTTTGTCGACATTGTGGAGATGATATTGCTGGACTTGTACCAAGGAAAGTAAAGAATGCTGCAGAGAAGTTTAATTTGAGTTTTCCTCCTAGTGAGATAATTAGTCCAGAGAAACAACAACCTTTCCAGAACCTTTTAAAAGAATACTTTACGTCTTTGACCAAACATCTGAAAAGGGACCACAGGGAGCTACAGAATACTGAGAGACAAAACAGGTGATTTTCAAATGTTTCTCAGAATTGAGAATTTATTTTGGAGCTCATACTTAAAATTTTAAGTCTTCATGCCATTGAAAGAACTTGTGAAAAAAGGGCTCATTGCAGGTGATTTTTTAACATTCCAGGAAAATTCAAAGTGTAGCAGTCTAAATACTCATGTTTAAATGTGAGTCTATAATAGATTTTTATCTGATTTTAAAAGAAATTTGCAAGTATTTGATATTTAGTCTGTGGATGTTTTCCTGTGATTCTCCTTAATATTGAGGGATGAATTTTTTTTTCTGTTACTTGAATGTGCCTGCTGTTATTTTTCTGTGCATTTGCTCTTCCTTCTCTATACAGGTTTGCTTTCATTGTTTTGTATTTTATTGATGTCACTGTTGGTATTTTTCTTAAGAAAATGTGTTATTGGTGTTATTTTTAGATCAGAAAATTGGAAAATAGTGCACAAAATTAGCAATGAATAAAATATCTTAAGTGCAACCTTGTTTAAAGTACATTTACAGGAGGCTTCCTCCTGAGGACACCCATTTAAATTTCTAAAGGACTAATGTATGTACCAGTGGCAGTTAGTTAAGATACCTGACTTAAGGGAGCCTGTTTTGAGTGTTAACATGTACTGTAGCTTTCAGTGTAGTGTCCTTACTTCAGAACTCTTAACCAGCTAGAAATTGAATTTTATGAAGGGTGAATTTGGGAGAATTGGGAGGGGATACAGAAAAGCAACATTATTAAGCTGACTAAATTGCATGGTTGAGAGTTGGAAGTTGGTATTGATTAGGTATTAGTATAGGGAGTACATTTTTCCATTCTCGTAGATTTTCATTTAGGGAGGACTAAGTAGTTTCTACTATAAAGTAATTGACTTAATCAGAAGAAAAAAAGTAATAGTATATGCCAATAGTACAAATCAGTCAGGGTGCAGAGAATATATCTCTAAATCCTGGTGACTGAAAGTTAACTCAGGTGAGAATTTAAGGTTACAGTGGTATATTTTCATGAAAAAAAAAAAAAAGTATTGTTTGTACTTTTGAATAGCAAAGACTTTTAAACTTTGAACGGGCAACTTGAGAGTGTATTTATGTAGTCAGCAATGAATTCAAAAGGAAAATGGTAATCTTGTTAATAATTCCCATATACTTAAGGTTTCTTAATTATGATAGTTGTGGTTTGTTTTTTTTTGTTTTTTGAGGCTATGTCTCGCTATGTAGCCTGGGGAGCTGCAGGCTCTCATTGCCTGGTGTACCCCAGACTCAAGTGGTCCCCAGACTCAGCCTCCCAGGTAGCGGGATTACAGGCGCACAGCACCAAGCCCAGCTATTTTTTGAGACTAGGTCTCACTATATTGCCTCAGGTGGGTCTCGAACCCACAGACTCAAGCGACTTCCAGTCTCAGCCTCCTGTCCTAGGCTTGGAATTAAAGCCACACTCCACTGCAGCTGGTTATCTTAGTTCTTTTCCTGTATGTTCGACCTAATACATCACAACTGATTTTGCAAGTATACTTTGATTACTTTTTTATTGGCTATGACAGGTTTTTTGTATTGTTTTGATTAAGATTCTGTAATAATTTAATTCTGTCACTTTCTGATATAGAAATCTATTTTGCAAACACTGAAAGATAAATTATTCTTCCTCAGTTTAATCCTAAAGGAATTTAGTGAACCATTTCAGTATTAGATACACCTACCTACTAGCTTTCGTAAAATGGTTCCTTTGACTTATTTTTTCTGGTATAGTTGGATTAAAGCCACTCAAAAGTGGTGATGCCTGAACTTGTTTATCTGTTCATAATGAATTAAGTTTAGAAATAGAACAGCTAGGCACGGTGGTGCGTGCCTATGAGCACCAGCCTATGGAGCGCTGTTGGGACTGGGGATTGTGGTTCGAGTCCTGCGAGGGGCAACATAGCGAGACCTAGTTCCAAAAATATAGCTGGGCATGGTGGTGTGCACCTGTAATCCCAGCTACCTGGGATGCTGAGGCTGGGGATTGCTTGAGTCTGGTACCCCAGGCAATGTGAGCCCTTGGGTCCACAGGCAAAAAATGGGAGACCTAGTCTCAAAAAAAAGGAAATAGACTGAACATTGTACTTTTTGTAGCAATTTTCCACTTAAGTGATACTGTTACTGAATTTTATAACATCAATACTGGGGAAAAATATTCCTTAAACAAAAGATTGAGAAACACTAGCATGGAATGTAGCTCCTCTTTTTCTCTCATATCAACTATTTCACATCTTTGCAGATTGCCAGGATGTTTCACCTCCAGGCTAAATACCTCAGTTACTTTAATTTGCTCCCTGATTTCCAAACACCTCACTATCTTTAGGATGTTTGTTTTGGATGCATTCTTCTGTCTATGAAGTAAAATTCCAGTAGTGTTTGTAGCTGTCATGTTATTCTTTTGACTTTTTGTTCAATTCCTATGTGTCTGAAATTTAATTTCTCAGGTAAATTGCTGCCAAACTACTTCTTCATCTTGAACTAGTGAAATAATTTATTATGCCAAAAACAGATATGCTTATCTTTTAAATTTTAGTGAGGTGTTTATATTTTGGCCTAATGATAATTTTGATATTGATTCATACATACTAGTTGTACTTGTCCATTGGTTACTATCAGCTTTGGTAAGTAGACCTCTGTTCTTTGAGAATTTGTCACAGTTAAACTTTTGAACAGGCTAGTTTTTCCTGGAATCATTTGTTCATTTAGGTATAGTCCTGTTAATCTATGGTTATTAGAGGAGGTTATTTATTGATTATAAATTTATTCCATTATTGTAACAATATTTTATCATGAGAGACTTCGTCCCCATAGATGTAAAATTTGCAGGATGTGAGTATCTTAATTACAACTTAGAAAATAATTGGCATATGGTTTAATAAATCACTCATGCGTTAGGATAGCCTAAATTTGAATAGTCTCTGTAATGAAGATTTAGATACTAGTTTGAAAAAAAAATGACATGAGGAATGGATTAGTGTTGTATATCTTAGTCTAATATTAGTTTCTTTACTTCCAAGAAGAACATTTCAAAGTTCTGTTAAAATAACCGGTTTCTAGGGGAGGCTCCATAGCTCAGGGGTTAGAGCACTGGTCTTTTAAAATAACCGGTTTCTGGTCTTCCTGCCAATCATTTTATACCTCCTTCCTAAAAAAACCTGTTTTCAGTTTTTTAAGATGTTGTAGAAATAAAGCCGGGCATAGTGACACGCACCTAAAATCCAAGCGCTGGGAGGCAAGAGAACAGGGATCACTTGAGTTTGCAGGTTTGAGACTACCCCAGATAACATAGTGAGACCTGATTCTCAAAAAAGCAGCCAGATGTGTTGGCAGGCACCTGTAAGCCCAGCTACCTGGGAGGCTGAGACTTGGGATCACATGAATCCATGGATCGGGACTACCCTAGGCAACCTAGTCTCAAATAGAAAAGGAAAAAAAACATTGTAGGAATAAATCATGGGCAGTTTTTATCAGTAGGACTTCTCTTAGGCATGATAATGCTAGAAATATTAAGTCTTAACCTAGCAGCTATCTAGGACTTATAGGTAGTTAAATTAAAAAAAAATGATGGTTACCAAAAAAAACCAAAAAAAAAAAAAACCCCAACACCTCAAATATACAGTGTCTCCATATATGAATTATAAATGCTTTGGTCATTTTAATATTGTTTTGTTTTTTTGAGTCTAGGTCTCACCTGTTTTTTTTTGAAGACTAGGTTTCACTATTTGCCCATGGAACCGCAGGCTCACGTTGCCCAGGGTACCATGGACTCAAGCAGTCCCCAGCCTCAGCTTCCCAGGTAGCTGGGATTACAGGCATGCACCACCATGCCCAGCTAATTTTTTTGGAACTAGGTCTCGCTACGTGCCTCCTGCAAGGTTCGAACCGCAATCCCTGGCCCAGGCTGTGGCTTCCTAGCCTGCTGCTTACAGGCATGTACCACCATGCCTGGCCCTAGATTATACTGTTCTTAAAGGCTCTAAAGTTTTAGTTTATGCTCATTAAAGTCTATATTGAAAGTTCCTTTAATTTTTAAAAATAAAGTAATAAAACCTCTTTTCATAAAGACACAGATGAATGATAGTGACTTAATGAGACTTTACTGAGTGTCAGTTTACTTCATGGGTTGACATTAGATAGCTAGTTTAGTTACTAGCCCATGAGGGACTTAACATTTCTAAACTAGTACAGCCTGGGTTGAGGGAATTCTTACAAATTTGAGTCTAAACATTTTATACTTAAAAGTATTATTTTTACCTTCCACTTTTTCCCCAGGTAAGTTGTTTTGTTTTCCCCAGGTAAGTTTCTTTTGCAGGCAGATTGTTTAATAAATTGCACTATTAAAATGTATTGCTGTACCTTAGGCGAAAAGAGACTATAACAATTTTGTAAGTGGTCTAAAATAATAACCTCTTGAATATGCTCTGATTATTATTCAGTCACTTTTACATACTTGATTTTTTTCCCTCCCTCCCTCCCTCCCTCCCTCCCTCCTCCCTCCCCCTCATTTCTCTCTCTCTCTCTTTTTTTTTTGAAGAGACTAGGTGTTGCTATGTTGCCCAGGGTAGTCTCGAACCCGCAGACTCAAGTGATTCCTAGCCTCAGCCTTCCACGTAGCTGGGATTACAGGCATGCCACTGCACCTGTCTTCTCACATACTTGGTTGACAAATATTTGAGTACAGTTATACTTAACTCTCTTCTAGTGTCTTATCACACAAAATTTTGTAAGACACTCATAACCAAATTCTATAATGAAACCAAAAGGGAATTTAAGTTACTTCTCATGAAAATTTGACTGATGGCTAAAGGAGAGATAAAAAGGAAGACCTAGTAGTTTTTTTGTTGGTGTGCTTCATGATTTTTTTCTTAAATATTTTGGCTGTGTGTCTATGTTACTTTGCATGAGTATTTAAAGTCAAAGCTGATAGGGATTGTCTCTGCCAAGACTTTTTTCTTTTGTAATTTGGCTAATTAGATTATCAAAATAATACTTGGTATTGGCAGTGCTTGCCTTTGCTACAATGGACTGGGCATTTTTTTTCCCTAGTGAAAATGCTGTTAACATTAATAAAGTGTATCACACCTATGATTTTAATGGATCCTCACAGTAAGTCTGAAGGAAGTATTTTGAAGATGCTCTATCAGATTTAAGGGTTAAGGGATACCCTGTATAACTGACAGCAATTGGCAGAATAAGGTTTTGTTCTACCTCTTTCTACTATACTTTTTTTTTTTGAGACTAGGTCTCACTATTTTTGCTGATGGAACCGCAGGCTCTTGTTGCCCGGGGTACCACAGACTCAAGCAATCCCCAGCCTCAGCTTCCCAGGTAGTGGGATTACAGGCATGCACCACCACACCCAGCTATTTTTTTTTGGAACTAAGTCTCGCTAAGGGCCCCAGGAGGGACTCGAACAGCGATCCCTAATCCCTGCCGCCTTATAGGCTGAAGCTTACAGGCACGAGCCACTGTGCCCGGCCCTACTATACTTTCTATAATACTCCACTTCATTTGCATTCAATACTTGCACTTTTAAAGCGTCTAATAAACGTAATTGCAAAGTCATATCCAAACTAAAGAAAGTCCCAAAAGAGGATTTATTTATTTTTGTCTGTGCAACCATTACTTGAACTTTATTTATTTTTTTAAAATTTATTTATTTTTAATTTATATATAAATTTCACAACGTTGTAATCCCCAGGGTTTACCCCCCTCCCTTCCATCCCCCCCCCCCTTTCCCTCCTGCTCAAAGTTGTGCTCTTCAGTTTGGTGCTTAGCTTGTTTTGACTTTTCCCCAAGTCTTTTGTTTATTTTTTCACTGTATCCCATATGTTAGTGAAGTCATTTGGTTTCTGTCTTTTTCTTCTTGACTTGTTTCTGCTAATATGATTCCTTCTAAGTACATCCATGTTGTTATAAAATCGTCAAATTTGTCATTTTTAATTGATGAGTAATATTCCATTGTGTATATGTACCACATTTTTTTCATCCAGTCATCTGTTTTGGGGCATTTAGGTTGCTTCCATGTCCTTGCAATTATAAATTGTGCTGCAGTAAACATTCGAGCACAGGTGTCCCTTTGTACCCACATATAGGTCTCTTTTGGGTAGATTCCCAAGAGAGCAATTGCTGAGTCAAATGGTGATTCCCAATCAAAAAATGGGGAGAAGAACTAAAAAGACACTTCTCCAAAGAGGAAATACAAATGGCCAACAGGCACATGAAAAATTGCTCAACATCGCTAGTAATAAGAGAAATGCAAATCAAAACCACAATGAGATACCACCTTACACCAGCAAGAATGGCCCACATCCAAAGAACAGACAACACAAATTGCTGGCGAGG